>VOMN01055786.1:0-24258 GCA_014899125.1 Orchestia grillus
CCCACAAGAAGGTGAGGGCACCCACGAGAAAGTGAGGGCGCCACGTGAAGGTCAGGACACCCATGTGAAAATCAGGACACCCATGGGAATGAGAACACCCATGGAAAGGTCAGGACACCCACGGGAAGGTGAGGGCACCCATGGGAAGGTGAGGGCACCCACGGAAAGGTGAGGGCACCTACAGGAAGGTGAGGACAACCACGAAAAGGTGAGGGCACCCACGGGAAGGTGAGGGCACCTACAGGAAGGTGAGGACACCCACGGGAAGGTGAGGACACCCACGGGAAGGTGAGGACACCCACGGGAAGGTGAGGACTCCCACGGGAAGGTGAGGGCACCCACGGGAAGGTGAGAACTCCCACGGGAAGGTGAGGACACCCACGGTGTGTGTCTTTGTTCGCTTGTTAAAAGTACGCGTTAGTAAGATATAGAAAAAGTAAACCAAAGTGAAAATATGAGCTTTAGGATATCATGAATAAATTTAGTTCGATAAGTTGCAAACTAAGCATTTGGTAGCTTCATCAAAGCTCACATGAAAAATAATATCAATTTTATTCAATTGACGTAAGATACATGAAATGATCTACTAGTAGTAAAATATCCATGTCAAAATTGAAATTATCCATTGGAGATTTGTCGCAATTCATTACAGATTTCCTATTTAAGATTAATTACATAAGATGGCAGTGTAAGCCACTCAACGTATTTTGAAGGACTACAGCGTATTGTCAACACTAAATTTTCTCTCAATTGAACTTCAGTATTCCTTGCCAAGTTGTTGCGTAGTTACGGTCATTTGGTGGTTCCGGACTGCTTGCACAGAGACTGATATTTCGTCAGTCCACAACACAGGAGGCTGAGTGCCATCGCCCAGTCTGTCAAGAAGAAGCTTCGCTCGACCTAACATTTTTGCTTTTGTGCACTCAGACAAGAAGCTTTACTTTTTCGAAGGATGATACCTTTGAATCCTTCTTCAGAATATTTCCCATGGTGCCATAACTGACATATAATGCTGAAGTGAGTTTGCCAATGCTTCTCCTTGGGTCTTTTCGATTATTTTCTCTAGTGTCTTTAATCAGTTGAGGTGTTGTAACCGAATGATTTGGAATACTTCTTGTTTTTAATAGTTGCGATCCTGTTTCTTTAAGGCGTTTCAAGACCTCATAAACGCCTGAACTGCTCACACGAGGTTTGAGAAGTCCAAACATTTCTTTAGTTTCTTTCCTATCTTATATAGTTCGCTAATAGCTTCGCTAATTTTGCGCGTAATTACTAATATAGGAAATATAGTTCTGAGAAAAAATGTACAGTCATTATACGTAATAGTAAAGTAAAATTAGGTCAATATTTGAGAAAAAATTCCCATTTAATGTGTTGTTTGATGATGTTACGAAAAGTGTGTATGCCTCACTTGCCCACCCTGCAAATTAACTTCTTTCTGGTGGGTTTTCTACTGAAAACACACAACTTTGAGACGACTTTATTTCCTCGAGAAAAGATCAGGGAAAGACGAGTTAACTTATGTGATGTTTTTTCAATGAAAATTTGACGATCTCACCGGCACAAAATTGAGAAATTCAAATTGAGTCTAAACAAGTTAACTCGTCTTTGCCAGGAAAAAGTTGGAAGATGAACCTAAGGAGCCATAGAATAAGCAAATCTTTTGTCTGAGATGATCTGCACTGAAAATGCTTTTGGTTCCAGTGTCTGGGCAGCAACGACAAAGGCAACCAAGAGAACTTGTCCATGATGTACCTGATACACCCCTCGAGGAGACCGCTGTACCTGGTGGGCTGCCCGGACTCTTACTTCTGGTGAGCAGCAAAAATTGAAATAAGCAATGCATATCGAACTTAATTTATCACCCGTAGAAAATGCGCTTTTAAAATCTGTGCTGCATTGCGCACAATGGAAGGCACAGTTAAGGCGTGCGTTTGTGTACAAAAGTTTCAATTGGAGACTCCTGTTTTCGTCATAAAAAACTTTTGTACGTAGAGGTATGGTATCAGTCTCTAATTGAGCAGTAAACAACAAGTGCCCTTATCGTTATTTTTGCTGCACAGAGTGGCTCGTCCAAATCTTGATCTATGCCCACAGGATTTGTCCTACAGGTATAACATCATCAGCAAAGTCATACCGTTGACGCCCCTGTCAGTTCGAGTGCAGGTTTGAAGACTGCTCTGTGGAAACCCCGTTGGTCGAGGACAGGGCCAACAACCGGGATGTAGCATTTAATCTTCCTTTCCAAAGGGAAGAACACCGCCACGGGGTCTCGAAACGGAGACTTTTTTGCCCAGAAGACAAGCACGATATCACGCTCTAAGACCCCACGATTTACTCTTGAATTAAAATCTATGACTGTGAGAACTTTCTTAACGCATTAGAATGATAGGCTAGATTCTCCATATGAAATATGTGCTGTAAATATAACTTGCTGTGAATTAATGGTCTTTGATCGTTGACATGTTTGTAATGCGATGAATTCGTGGCCTTCACTATAGTCCATATGAAGAAAGAGAAATTATGGATCACTGCTCAGAGCGGTAATCTATCAGAGGGCTATGACACATTGCAAAAGATATATAAAAATATACGAAACCAACGTGCTTCAGAATCACAATTATTAGAAATAAAACAATGAACCTTAGGAGACTACAACATGGTCTATTGACATGTACATAGTTCTTAAGTTCATACTTCGATAGTTCTTAAATGACACGGCAGTAGTTCATGAAATGCCTAGTCAATGAAGTCAAATTTTGATGGTAGTAAGCAAGTAAAACTTTTCGTTGTCATTTCTTACGTTATGGCATACACTATTTCGTATGTCATGTTCCCTGTATCAAACTATGCCCGACCTCTAATCCACGAACAACAGCCATTCCTTAGTTTGCCATCCTTTCACCTCTAACATTTCGTCAAAAAAAAACCATGATAGCAGAAAACACCGGCTAATAGAAATAAATATTAATTCATCATAAAACTCAGACCTACCAAACCAGGGCTCTGAAAATTATTTTATTTTAGCAGCTTCGTAGTCATAGGAATGGGGATTCGAACTGCATAGTTTGTCATTAACTTCACACAACAGCAAAAGGATTTCACCTAATGCCGGAAACCGGTAAAAAAAAGCTCATAACTTTGTGTGAAACTGACTAAAAGTTCCCTAGAGAACGCGTGTGTAAAACAATGTTGGCATTGCAGCACGCAGAAGCAGGACGCTTCGAAGTGGTACCGTCCCACCGAGGACGACGTCAAGTTCGCAGAGACGGTGCACTTCGCAAGGAAGCCGCTCCTGACGAAGCTGTCGTACAGGCTGCACACCGCCGACCCTTCCGAAGAATTTACGCTCAATAACGGATACGAACAGAGTGCCAATGTTTATGTTTATTGACAAGGTATACATCTAAAAGTAAATTAGAAATATAGAGGGTTGAATGCGCATCTCACCGGTGAAAGACAGTAGTATTGAGTAGGTGTAAATCGACAAAAATTGCCTGATGTACTGTTAAGGTAACAGTGCCCAATTGAGCGGGCCATAATATTGCTATTATTTATGCGTGTAGCTGAAGTTACATCGTCGTAGAATGTTACTTCTCCTTCGTAGCACGAAATATTATCATTTTATGCTCCGATTACATTGAACTCCTCTAAGGTCGTCATCCCTGTTCTTCATGAACCACTTTTGCACCGAAATTAAAGAATTTCGTACCATGACGATGAACGGCATCGTCAAAAATTTCCGTGAATAGAGTCGAAAATTAGACGCATGAAAAGATTTATGAAGATCTGCGTGGACGAAGCTCGCGACGTGCTTCTCAGTAATAATTAACAAGGAAGATGTTGGTTCATTTATCGTTCCCAGCGCTCTCAAGCTGTCAGAAAAAGCGCCGAAAAATGTTCGAGCAATGGGCTGCACAAAAGAAGTCTTATTTGTATCGCGAGTTAATTTAAGTTGCCGAAAAGCAGTTCAACAAATCTAACAGAGATATCAGAGTGAAGGAAAGAGCGATTTTGCTTCTCATTGTTGTTATAAAAATGAGCCTGGGAAGTTGAAAGAAAAGTATAATGGAGTAGAATTGCGTGCACGGAAGATAAACAAGCGAGACCGCTCTGAAGTTACTTCGAATTAAGGACCTGAGATGAAAGTTTGCTGTCATTACCGGCGGGCGCGCGAATATTTGCCGGAATGAAGAGAAGCTCGGCCTCCATCACAGAAGGTCTCCTTCTCTCACTCGTCTTCAATCTACATACAAACTCGATCTTGGTCGAAACCCTTCGCAATTTCTATCCAACACTTAGCAAATACGAAGGCCATGCCATCACGTAATTCCAGAGAAGTTTTCTCCATGTCGAATAGCTTTACCGTTGTACTTCTAACACATCGTTGGAAATTTTTTCCAGAATTGTTTGATGCGTAAATTTATTTCATATTCCAAAAGTGCGCGAGAACGAGATTATATTTCAGAAGTTTTTCAAACGAATCACTAACCATATTTTCAAAAGGCCTGCCTAGCAACATGCATTGAAAAATTCCGAGTCTCAGTCTTTGCTCGAAAGAAAATACAAAGTAAAAAATTATAAAAACAGTGCAGTTACAGAAGTCATTGAGATTAGTATCAGTTCGAAATCACAAAATCTGAAATAACATGTTCTTTCATTTGCTGAAAGCATTTTTAAAACCGAGAGGTGAAAGCGTGTGATATCTATTTATACCATATTAGAATATTTACCTCATTGCCAAGTTTACGATTAAGAAAGAAAATATTCGGGGTTGTTTAAAAATAATGAATTAGTTAAAAAAATTGAATTTTACATAACTTAATGAACACATTTGCACGTAAGGACCTCTCCTAATCATAAAAACAACGTCGAAAACGAGATTAGATGATTTCTTAGCATTTGCAATCAAAAGCATAAGTATAGGAGAGGAACAACCATAATAACAATCTATACCTATGGCATCCACCAATCGAGAATTCGTTTCAAGAAAATTAATATAAAATTTCATCGGTAGAATATCGAGTATACCATAAATTTTGATACAAAAACGCTTTCAATTTACATATCGATGTTTCCAACTGTACGTCGGATTCGTATTTTACGGACAGCCTGCTTCCTGATGAGATGATTGCGTGTTAACACGTGGGGGAATAAACAAATATTCAAAAATGCTAGCGGAACATCCTTTAGAGAATTCTGTATAACTTCATAAAATTCTCATCTCCACGGAAATTGACCAATTACTTTTCCTGTCGTCAGTTCATCCGATGTTAGTTTCGCAGCTCCGCTCTTCATATTTCTGAAATGTAAGCTCCTCGGAAACCCTTTGTTATGAGAGCAAGGAATGAAGTTCTGTTGAGTTGTAAATTTGCCTGCCGGTTATTGGAACACCCTTCCCCTTCCCCTCCTGTTTCATCCCCTGCCTTCTCTCCACAGTTGAAACTGCAGAGCGAGAGCTACAGGGCTTCATAATTCATTAGCTTCATTCGGTACTAAGGGCAGCTGCTTTACCATGCCTTTGAGCTCTAGAGGGGAATGAAAATTTTTCGTGTACGAATTCGAACAAAATAGAACGATTTCTGTACCTACATCGAAACGTAACTGAACTGTTCAAACTTGATGGCTGCATTTGCCCGTATCAGACATTGGAGAGTCCCTCTGTTTATGGCCAATCTACGAAGAAGGCAATTAAAAACAGGAACTTCTGCCCTCGCTGGAGATTTGGGTCGAGGAGAAAACGCAATTCCCAGGAGGTACATTTTTTTGAAGTTAAGCTTCGATTTAAGCTGAGCGCGAGAGCTACAGCCCCTCTGAACTTAATTAGTCCGAGCGGTCCAGTCTGCTCCGGCGGCGGCGGCGGCATCTGGCTTGTGCAGCACACTGAGCAAAACGGATTAACGGGAGCTTGCAACATCCCGGGCCTCCAAGCGAGAGTATTCTAGGTCAGAAACATATGAAGATAACAATAGTAAATACTGATTTCATGCTCAACATTTTGAAATTATGCTAAGCTTTCTGCTCTAGCACATCTGTCAACGAACCAAAGCTGCAATATTTTTGCAGTGTGCGAAGCTTAGAACACAGCTCATCGGATACTAAGGAGAAGGAGAATTCTCACTAGCGTTGAAAGAATCTAAATGTTATTTTTCCGTAAAAGTGTTTAGTTAGCAAAGAAGAATTTCGTACCCAGATGGAACGATGTCTAGTTCTGACAGACTCGTATGTAGTCAGACATAAACATGAAGCGTTTACGCATTTGTACAGTAGAGCAAACTCCATCAAAACTTCTGCAACCATACGAGTATTACTGGTATCTGGGCATGTCATTTACAGTATGCCTAGCGATTATGGCTCACGGCAACCTCTTCTGAAAGAACCTGCATCTTTTTGGTAATATGCTTCATTGGAAAATAAATGAAATATATTCTAGCGACCTGGCAGTTGTGGTTTTCACTTCATTTCGTTGCGTTTCATACAAAGGCACAATTATATATTGTGCTCAGGTCTAACCCTTCATCACGTACCGAGCCATCCTTCTCGTTCAGCACCCTTCATCTCCTCTTTTCGGCATCAGTTCTGTTCAATATCAGACCCCATTTTTCACTGATTTCATTCTGTCATCAGTATTATAATTATAGTTAAAACTACTTCTGATATCCTCTTATTCCAGACTCTCGATGACAGCAATGGCGGCATAATTCGGATATACTTGTTTATTTGAGTTTCGTTTAATTGTAATGACATTGGTAAGACGAATTATAAGACACTGCCAACCTCCATAGCAACGCTGGCCAAAATTGTCATTACATACTTTCCTCACTTCTCCTCTTTTTTAATCTCGTAATATGGACAGCGAAATCGTGTCAGGTCCTTCACACCAGCCACAAAACACACCAGCAGTCCTGTTATCGTCGCTCTAAAATCACAGGTGAGAGCTTCGCTGAAAATCCTGGTGCCCGTAACATGCCTGTTTGGCTCATTCTTTTCCACCTGAGCGATATTTTTCTTCTAGACCTTCTTTCACTTCAAAAATAAGGGCTATAAGAGAACCATTGCGATGCCTACACTAATGGTCGTATAATTACGCAAGTCATTGAAGAATTGAAGATTAGGCAGTCACCTTCCATCACTTCCTAAGAGATTTGATCTTCATGCACAGTGTATATTGTCCTTGCACATGCACAGATCATGAAAAAAAGCATATCATACCTACGAAGATATGATGTACGGATGAGAGAAATAACACTTTATGAAACATGGTAAAACGAACAAGGTATTTAACTTTTGAAAATAAAGTCTGGATACATACCATATCGTGCGAAGACAGGGCCTTGAGACAAGGTACATATATCATATCTACGAAGACACACTCAAGAAATAATACTACGATTACCAAGGCAGAGTTACGGGATTCCTTGTTTGGAATGCAACGTGGACACAACAGCGAAGAGGCACAAGCCCGGATTTGCAGCCGGAATGTCAACAGACGGAATGACGGCTCTGCCTCGTCCCGAGGAAATCAAGCTCTAATGCTTCGTCTCCTCGCTCATGAGAGTTGGTCCGTGTCTAGAAATTTACAATGATGATACTTTCAGTACACAAATAATTCTTCTTGGAATTCTTCTGCCGAATGTTTGAGCTCAGACGTCGAGATAAAAAACATTTGGAAAATCTAAAATATTTATCTAAACGCTATCAGCCTTCTACTTGCCCCTAAAAATCTGAATCTTGAGATGAATTACAATGTTGAATGTTGGGTGAGACCCAATCGTTAGGATTCACTAGTTAAAATATACAGAAATAAGCTGAAAGAAATATGATGTGTAGTACACACACCTATGTCCCATACCCTTGTCATACAACCAAATAAAAAATAAGTATAAAAGGTGTATTGAGACAGACATTTTTTAATCACGGGACTGTACAACACATCAGTGTGACAGCCAAGACATACCTAGTGAAATTCTACGGTATTTCATTCAAAGACGACCCAGCAACTCTACACAAAGACTTGAAATAAGGGAAAAATCGAAAGGAAACAGTGATGTTTGATGAGTACATTAATCCCCTTGTTCATGATGAACATTTTTTATGTTCTTTCGTGATCAATCGAGAAAGCTGAAATTCATTAACTAAATACATGCTTTTATTGCCCTTCCTAGCGAGATTCACAAGATATTAGAAATTTTCTAGTTTTAAAATAAAAAATGTGTTTAAAATGCCTTGTTGGAACCACGTCTCTAAATACATGCAGATGCACATTGTTCTTTAGAATCATATGAAAGTTTACAGCTGCATCATTGTTACGGCCATATATACACACAGCACATATACCTCAAGTAATTTCGAATGCTTTGTTTAGGGAGTAAAGAATTCACAATCCAACTTATTAATTTTGCTTATTGTCCATATCCTACTCCCACTCTAAGTTTCTATCACAGCACGTGTAACATATTCTGACAGGATTGCAAAAACACTGTCTGGTTCACAATACGGAGAATGCAGTTATCGAATGAATAGGCACGTTCCTCTGACGCAATAACTTCTGTTATTTTTTATATCCCTCTATACCTGTTAAACTTCTCAAATGCATTGTTGTTAAAGTAATTGGTAATTATCATGGATCACTATGAAAACTATCCAATTATCTTTTTAATAGTTTCAGAGTCCTTCAGCTAAATGATTGTAGACCGCCTGCCGTTCATGAGTCCTTGGACAGCTTTGGCAGTTGTTTGTTCTGGCCCATTTGATGAATGTAAACTGATGTACATAATTAAAGGTTGCGCTGCTTTGCATGCTTGAGGTCACATATTTGTAATCATCCCGGTTTTGGTGTAAGTTTGTGAATACTGCAACTGTTTCATGCTCTTGACGGTACTACTTAGGAATTTTTTTTGCTACGTTTAGTGTGATTTTTAATGATTAGATGAAAAGAAATCTGCATCAACTCCTAATATATCGAATAGATTTTTACAATTTAAGCATTCATGGAATTCTGAGATATACCAGTCCTACGTGACATCCCTGTATCCTTAGGAAATATCTAAAGGAAAGACTTAACCATTATAAGCCGACAGACCTAGACCAACTCAAGGCATCCATCGAGGCAGAAATCTGGCAAATTGAAGCAAAACTCATTGGTGCCGTAATGAACAACCCCCGCTCATGAAGAATACCGTCTTCAAAAAGTAATTGAAATGAAACTCTTAGGTCTCAAGATTCCGATGCTTTTCATCTTTTCGAAATCTTTTGTTTTTTTTAGAAGATATTGTAGATTTTTTTTTTTGGTTCTGTTGATAAAAATCCCCCTGTACGTGTCTCTTGGCACCACGACCTTATATTTTCCGGGGACTCAATCCTAAGGCATTTCGCCCAGATAGAAGAACACCACGATCCCTCTCCCCGACCTCATCAACACTTATGCCTCAACCCACAGACAAAAATTGCATGAGCATCAGCATTTTTCCATGAATATTTCAGGATTTGAGTCTACTGTAGACTGCACTTCGCCGCCCGCAGTCTTCGCGTCAACTGTAATGGCGTCAACGAGATACTCAGCTCTCCGTTAAATGGAAAATTTTTTGGCTTCTGAACCTTACCCACCATATTTTATGCTCAGCAGATCTCATTCTGTCCAGTTTATAAAAGTTATATATTATTACGCAGCTGTCTGCCGCCAAGACTTGGTTTGCCAGAGTGCGTAGGACGGCATGGAGTGGTTTGACGTGTGTTTTTTTTCCCTATGAAGTTCTCTGTGATTGAGACATTGCGATTTATGTCTAGAGCTTTGGGCAACGGTCCAAATTCGTTAGCATTTGTATCACTGTGTCGGACTGAAGGCACACCAGTGGCCTTAATATGAACAAAAGTCTTTTATAAGGTAACCTATTCGAACAGGAAATAATTCATATGCTGAGATCTACATGCATGTTAAAGCGACATTCCCCTTTAGTTTCCATGGTACGACGTATTATTTCGAGAGTCTGATCTTTGCTTGCCTCGATAAACTGATGTTAATAGCTGGTCCTAAACTCTAATACAGATGGAAATGGCAGAAAACACTTTGTACTCGCATCGTTATTGCGCTCGTTTATGACAGTCGAATAAAAACTCACCAGTTTTTTGCTGGACAGGAGAGCATCTTATACGTTTTCTTGAAAGCAATACTAAGCAAAGCCATCAGCAGCAGACGTAAATAAACATTTCTAGATTGCAGAAACAGTTTTCTCGAAGCAGATACAACAGCGGTGTAGTCTCTCATAGCGGACTATGTAGTCTAATTTGACGTCACTGTATACCCAGAGAAGTAATTTGTTATATTGACTGATGAGGGGGACTATCATTTAATCGTATTGCAAAATGCACTTAGGAATTGTGCAGGCAGACCGCATGTACGATCGTCTGCTCACTGGTGCACGCAGACCGCAGGCACGATCGTCTGCTCACTGGTGCACGCAGGCTGCATGTACGCGTGTCTGCTCACTGGTGCACGCAGGCTGCATGTACGCGTGTCTGCTCACTTGTTAATTCTCCCCTCGGCAGGCAGAAGATGAGAACTTGCCTTCCTTCACACCATTTCTCAGGTTTCCATTTCCTTGGAAATCAGGCTAAGAATTCAAACTTAGAAGATGATTTATTCATTTGGAGAACTTAGAAGAAGCCTCTTCATTGTATGGGGGAACAGAATCTCCTGAATTTACTTTTATTCTTCACGTTTCTGTGCTCAAACTGACACAAGAGTTTTTTTTTCGCTTGCGTGCAATCACTCCGTCATACAGTGTCCGTGAAGTCAACTTCAGGGTGATCTAAGCAGCCGTTTGTGAAGAGTTTTATTATGCTGCAAATTCTAGGCTCACAAATATTTTAAGCAATATGCGCTAATAAAAATCAGAAGCATGAAGAAATGAAGACAGTTGGTATTTATTTTGTGAATGTTAACAATTCATTCAAGCAATTAGAAATTGAACTAATGGATCAATTTATGAGGGACGCATTGTTCGTTTTTACATATAATGATTTATTCGTACAAAACCAAGTCAGCAAGATTCACGTGGAAACTATATGATACCTGAAAACACCAGTGAGAGTTTATCAGAGTAAGTTAAATATGGATGTCCCTTACCGTAGACTTCAGGTGAAATTGGCGCACATCTCTAAATGGTTGAGCCCTTCCTCTACGTCCATTTCCAGAATACTCTGAACTATGTTTCTATGATTCATTTTTTATAGCAACATACTTGAAACACGATTTGCTCAAAGATAAGTAGACTTTCTTTCCCAAAATTATAATTTATCAATGGTGAAGGTGCATCGAGAGCTCGCAGCCATACCTAACATCTCACAGCCCGAAGTCAATACAAGTATCCTGTCTTCATGAAACCAGGGGAGTTACATCAAACATCTAAATTCGTGAAAATTTATGTTTCGTTTACATGAATGAATCTTTCGTTCTCAAGTAACTCGGCGCTGCTTCTGTGCATTAAAAGAGTCACAGTAGCTTCCAACGTAAGAATACCCATTGTCCTTTTAAGCAATCAGGCACACTTCGTTCAAATATACTCGCGCTATTCGTACATAAAAGCAGCTATAGATGCTGCAAGATATCAACAACTTTTTTAACGTAATTTTTCAACCAGCCGGTATGCATTCCGAGTTCACCGTGCGTACTTTTCAAGTTGGGCGTCGAGTGGGCGCAAATTAGGAGTAATGGCAGGACTAAACTGAATTGTGATTCCAGTTTACATTTATTAGTATAGCTCTTTACAATTTTGTGATTTATTGATCGGTGTTTATTTAGGCTCATTGGAGTGATTTTAACTCAATTTTGTTAATTTTAGATTGATTAGCTTGATGATGTTTTCGAAACATTGAAATGTCACAATTTTAAATGTATTGACTGACTCCAAGGTGCTTTGTTTACCTTATGACTCACGTTGAATATTTTAGTGTGAATACAAACGTAGGAGTATTTTCAACATCCTTTACACGCGGTCAACTCAACAATAGCGTTCTTTCAACACAAAATATCATTGCTTATTTATACATAAAATCTATGTTCTTTCTGTGCACGCATTTCAGATTTTTCAGTACACAGAAAATAAATGAGAGAGCTCGTTCAAGTAAACAACTATTATTCCATGAAGGAAGCAGTCGCTGTTATTTCAAATAAACAGCTACGTTTACGTTGAAGAAAAAGCCGTCGCTGCTGCAATAAACAACAGGTACGCCTCCAAATGAACGACCACCGCTGTTGCATGGAAAGATTCACAGCTACCTCGAAAAAAACGCCATGGCACTCTCAGATAGAAATCACTGGGTGTTTTAAACGCAGAGCTTTCAATTCCTAAATTACTTTAAAAACCGACATCCCTTAGAAAACCCAGCTACAGCTTCATCAAATACATACATAGTTCCAGCTCACTCTCTCTCGTCCATATAGCGTTCGTAATGAACAGCTAACGCAATTACCTGTCTTGGTACTGCCACCGCTCGCTTCGATACTCTGTGCATCCACTGTTCCAGTATTATACAATCAGTGTCTGTTTGCTCAACGAGCAAATAAACTGCAGCAACTCTTTTAAATTCAAAAAGGCTGTTTTTCAAAAATATGACAGTAAAAGTATTCAACGCCCTATCAACGTATCTTTTAAAAATTGTTATAAAAAATAATGAACTGTAGTATTCATCCAGATAAATAAGTAGTATCTATGTTATTTAAAATACCTCCGTTTCTTCCACATACAAGGTTCAAAGGAAACCCACGCCGATGCTCGTAACAATTTTCTATTTTATAACCTCAAATATTCACGAATTTCTCGTACATGCAAGTCTGCTTACACCACAAAAACTGCTTACGCATTATACAAAAAGCAATGTCCACATTTTAACTTTAATATTCATCAAATACCACGCAAATTAGGCCAGCTGGATTTGCATAAACTGCGTCCAAGGACAGCACATTTTAATCTGTCTCTCAAAGGCTTGCACACCGCAACGCAATAATTACTTCCAACTGCTGACTGGACAGCAAGGTGCACGGCGGAGTTTTACGACAGATCTATTTGTTCGTCAAAATTGAATCTGATGTTTTTCTAATTGAGCTTTGTCAGTTGCACAACGAATACCTAGTAATTTACCTTAGCGACACTAGTTTTTGATGTGAGGGCTTGTTGACCACCGAAAAATCGGCCCAGTTAATTTTACAGCTTCCACTGGAGAAGAGCGCAGTGGCTCAGTCATTATGGCTGCTTCAGAACATCGCTGCAGAGATCTGCAAGCAGATGCTGGCTAATTTCTTGCCTGTAGAGATAACCTGCGCACAGCTACCAGGGTACGCCAGGAAACTGCTATCGCTGCGAAGAACTGCCTAAAGCCTACCACGCAACTGCGCTTTCTTTTAATAGGGTTATGTTATCTCTGTTCTTTCATGAAGCACAATTCGAAAATGTCAATAGATTGTGTTCAATGTGTAGATTTCAATTTCATATTGAACACATTTGCTGAATATGTGTCATGTGCGTAAAGCAAGCATATCGAACACGTGACTATAGACAATTTCAGGTACTGAAGTTTCAAAATAAATAGTTCTTAAATTAGTGCTGCAAACAATACGTAGGAAAAAAATATCATGTTCAAAGCTCACAGATACAGGAAAAGAAAAGAAACTTTTTCTCAAAAGGACTAAAATTAAATACTCCATCTTCCAACTTAGTAATCCAACGCATTTAAGAAAATTTTTGTTCCCGTTTGAAAATGTTTATTTTTTCTTTCCTCGTTCAAACATTTTATCTAATTATACAAAATTCAAAAGCATTCAATTTCAGTATAATTTCAGTAACAAAAGCTGATAAAGTAGGAATAGATAATAATACACGAACAAATATATAAATGAAAAAAAATAATTGTTATGTTTTGTTTTAGGAATACATGTATGTATCACCGATTTAACTAAATAACTCGGCACGACTAACTAACAGCCTTCGATACATGGCAATGCATTTTTCTTTTCGGGGATTAAGTCTTACAAAGAATGTAAACAAAGTTTTCGTTGAAATTTTACGGCGGTCAAGTTTGTCTACAAAAAATGATGTACACATGTAAGTTAAATATGGGTCTCATTTACAGTGGACTTGTCTGATATTGACATCTGAGCTGGCATATATGTATGTATGCTGTCATCGAATGGCTCTCAGATAGGAATGTTTCAAAATGCTACACCACGTTCCCCCCGTGATTTGAACAACATGAAGATTTGTATAATTTCCGCGTTAAATTTATACTTATTCTCTGCAAACATGAGTCGAGCGTTTATCATTTTATCCAATGCTTCATAGTCCGAAGTCGCTAAAAGAATGAATCTGATCGTCACAGAGCTCTGTGAGGTCCATCAGATCCTCCATGCAATCACAATCGCCAACACACTCTCTTGACAAGGAACAAGTTAAAACTACGTTGTAGATTTGCTGTAAAATAATCATTATAAAGGTTTCGTAATAGGTAAACACGCGATTTATTCATCGTAGACTTATTTAAAGGAGCAGCTCTCGTGCATCGATCACATTATATTTCAACATCATTAGAAGTGATTGGCTCGATAACTTCACATGCGGCACCTACAACTCTCTCTTGTTCAGCTCAGTCACCACAGTGGAGCATGACTACACGCGACCGTGCCCCCGTGCTTTGGAGCCGATATGTATGAACGGGTGAATCACATTTTTGCTGTAAATTTAGGCTTCTTTCCTTCGGTTGTGAGCTAATATATGATTTAAGAGGGCATGATATGGCTGCATTGCTGCCCTTTTTTCTGCATTAATTCACAGCCTTGCGCCCCGTAAAACGCACAAATTTCATTCCAAGCACGCGTGAGCAACTTTTGCCGCCCAGAGCAATATAGTCTCGTTAATCTTGTGTGCGCGAGACCGCGACTGTCCAACGCCGCCTAATACTTCCAATAGGCACGTGCTCACAAATTCAAATATGGCAGACCTTTCTCACGTCTATTTCAGGTTAGAATGTTCGGGCTAGAAATGAGATATGGCTGCTATCCATGGCCTGTGACGTAACACTGAGGGAAAAAATTACGATTTTAGCATACATACCGTGCAGAATGATAACTCAAAACTTGTGAATTTGAAAGGTAAAATCGCCAGGCCGGCACGTAAGATTGCAGCGTATTGCAATAAGATTGCAACATATCTAGCTGTCAGACCTGCTAGATATGCATGTTTGAGCACGTAGAAGTGAGCCAGTGTTACTGAGCAAATTTCAGTTCAACTTTCTATAACTTTTTACGATGAATTCATGGTAATTTAACTGTAATAATACTACGAAAATTAAATTAAATTTTTTCCATGTAAATACTTTTTATTCAAAAAACACACTAAAGAATGAAACTCTTTTCAACGGAGATATAAGTACGCAGTTCTATTAAAAATAAATTAATAAAATTGCTTCATTATTGTGAAAATATAAAAATTACTTATTCAAGAAATCTAAACAGTACAGCCTTGAACTTGAGAAATAGTTTTAAGCCTGATATTTATCCCTTTAACAATGATTTCCAATCAAATTACCTTATCATTGTTCATCACCCTGAAGGTGAGCTACACAGTCAGACAACGAGCTGAAATTTATGAACATTTCAAGTTACTTAGTATTTATCATTACCGTTTTGTAGCCTATTTCCAGAAAGCGTCCGTTTTGACACCATCACACATTGTGATTTCGAGTTTGGGTGTGTATAACTTCTTTCAATATCATTATGGACATTATGGACACGAACAACCGTCCCAAATAAAATTATTTCACCCTTCAAACTCGGTTAAAGGCAGGAAGTCCAACTCGGTACTAAAGGTCTATCCCCCCTCGGAAGGAATTCATAACCACTCCCAAGTATGCCATTTTGATCATTTTATTCATTTTTAACTTAGTAACCACGCCCTCACGAGTGCAATTTTGACCCATTTTCTGACTGAATTTGAAAAAACGTTTAACGGAGGTGACTTCCGAGCAAGAATAAGAAGTTAAAGGACGGAGTTGCTTTAAAAGATGCTCTAGAATGTGTGGTGACAGAAGACTTTAATTTCATTTACTCCAGAGCTCCATTTCTCAGGAGGGGGGACCTTGCGGCGAATAACTCCTCGTTGCGATGCCGAGCTGCGCTGTAAAGCGTCTTTTAGAACAAAAGGGATGGTCTGCACTTCTTCATCTACTTTCTAGGAGAGCTCTGTTCCGTTTCTCAATAAAGGAAACCCCCTTGCCGAGCACCAAGTGGTACACCTCATGCTGTCTCAGAAATATTCATTCATAGGTAGAAGTTATACTCGCCAACAAAGTGCACAGTTGTGATAAAGAAGAGTGACCTAATGACAGCATATGTTGCTGCGATGTTTTGCGGAACGACCCATTTCCATTTCTTTTGTTCAAAGAATTGCTTCATTTCTGGAACAAATTCACTACAGCCCTCATTTCTTCACACTTCATCACCGGAGTTGAAGAACTGATGACTTTCATCGCTACAGTTGAAGTCAGCTACTATTTGCTTATGCAAATATCAGGAATGTGAAGTTAATGAGGATTTAAACTTGAAAGACTTTGAGTCAAATAGAAACCCAATCCCAAATCAATCAGTATATTTGTGTCAGAAAACCTACAATTTAGACAATTAACCAGTTTAATTCTTAGGAGAATACCATTTCAAATAGAGCTGTACGATAAGTTTAATTTAATTCGAATTTATCGAAACTTTCAACATTTTACTAGTAAATTAATTTTTTTCAGTGACAATATTTTTTAACGGCTCATACGTATGTTTTATTTTAAGAAGAAAAATGTGCTTTCAAAACAAGTTTGCTTTCGAATTCCATCTTGCAAAAGTATTTTAATTAGACGCGATTCAAGAAGCTGCTGTGCGATTTTCGAAGCTCTGAAGTAATGAGAAGACAAACTCCATGTAAATCATTAAAAGTATAATTATAATCATTGAACTTACACCTGAGGCATCGATTAACTCACACCATCGTCCAAGTCTTGTTCTCATTGGACAGAGCTCCATCACGGCGGTTGGTATAGCAGGTCGAGGGTAACTGCAACGGACCTCAAATCGTGTAATTCTCAACAGACTTCTTTTGAATCATGGTGTTGCAATTATTATAATAGTTGCAACACCATGATTCAATAGAAAGCGTTTCACTTCAATAAAATATCCACGGTATTTCTTATCAAGATTAAAGCTTACCTGCTATAGTACTGGATGATAAATTCAAAGTCAAATGTCAACAAACGCGAAGTGGGAATGTTTTGTACAGACGGGTAAATATTTGGGTGATTTTTATTAACTTAGTGCGGAGTACGGCGCGGCTGCAAGCAATTGTGCAGTGAGGGACCATACCAGGATAACGAGCGATTTTCGAGCAAAAACCATAATAGTTTTCTCTCAGGGAAGCTATCACTCGTGAAGAAAACTCGTGAAGCACAATTGATGGACTTCCCTGCTAATCTGACATCATGGTGACGTCACTATGACGTTTGTCTTTAAGTGCATCTGGAGCCTTGAACAAATGAAACATGGAGCGCTAATTTCATCTGAATTTATGACTCTCCACTTACATCTCTAGAAAGATCTTTTCATTGACTATCCCTTTTCATCTTACAGTACTTCACACTTCAGAACAAAAAAAAACTTGGAAGCAGTCCTTTTGCAGCGAATGTCATGCAGTCATGCAAATATTACGAATGACATCATACCTGTATGAGCGGCAGCAGAAGTTCGGTGTCATGTGTACGAGAGAAGCACGAGTGCTGCTGCTGCTGCTGCCGACGCGACCGCACCAACATCAGACGGAGATGCTGACCGTCCTACTTCACTATAAAGACAGCACGCTCCTCAGACGCTCAAGACGGAGGCTCAGTCTCTTTTCGTGCATCGTTACCGTCACTGTTTTGTCTACGTTTAAATATCTACTCCCTGATATGGCAGAACATCGTAACTTGGGTCGTCGAGAACATTGAAGAACGAAACGAACCAGTAGAAAATTGAGTATCACGATTACTGAGTTGACTTACTTGTTTGCAAGACAGAAAGCACGTACACTTCAAAAAACAAGGAAATGTTCAAACACACATGAAGCATAGAGCCGCTTGGCTAAATCAATCAGGTATTCCTGCACATCGCGCTTATGGCCCTTATTTTAGTATCCCATGGCAGTTCTGTCATTCAGATGAGTGCCACTTAATTTGGTGGAAAGGGCCTGTAAATGATTGGCCGTTTATCACAAGTTGTCTTTAATTTATTTCAATCTGCGAGCGGCTTATATTCACTTCAAGTGCCCTGCACCAATACAAGCCAGGGTCATTCCCACTGAGTAACTTTGTTGTTACAAGCGTTAGCAGAGTTCGCCACCGTGGAATTTTTAGTGCACTAGATTAAAAGCTAATGAAATTGGTGAGTATTACAAATATTCACATGCACTCGTAGCTCAATGATAATTTGCACTCCGTCAGTACAATTGGGCCAAAAGTCTCTTTCGGAACTGTGGCCGGTCAGTAGTTTTACGATTAAGAAACAGTTCCATATCCCTCTTGAATCTCCTTTGTGGCTTGTAATTCACTGTGAGAAGTCAATCATTACTTGCAATAAGTCCTTGTACCTTCTGCAGACTTAGTATCTCGATCAGCAACAGCTGTGCGTGCACGGATCAAATTTGGGCATCGTCCGAATATTGCTTGTAGCTTCTTGGTTCGCCCTTAATTAACTCATCAAAGTGGCCACCGACACTCGTGGTGCCTCAGCAAATGGCAGAGATGACAGGGAAGGCCGGATCATTGATTAACGTCGGACGGATTGTTTCACTGCTGGCACTCACTTTCTGTATCACAATATTCTGCGTTGCTCTATTCAACAGATTACTCTATGCTTTTACTTCGATGCCGAAAACTTTATATTTACTAATTGCACTTTTTTGGTTAAATTTGGATGTAATGAATTGCAAAACTGCACCTTAGCATTTATATTTTCCAACTTCGTCTAAGTCCCTTGAACGGTCCGTCAGAGCAGGGAAGCGTGACCCCTGGTGAGGTGACTGACTCCTCTCGTCCCCTCTTGTGTGCTGGCAACTTCGAAATGAGTCGAGAAATCAGCACTGACTCTAATTAATTTCTTCCTGTATTCCAGTAACTTTGCCTGCCACGACTTGATTTCTTCCCAAATGAAGCATTGTGACCCTTTTAGACGAATAAATTACAGCCCATTTCAGTATACAAGTGTATTTAATTCATTTCAAAAGTAACTTTTAACATTTCTATTACTCCAATGGTAAAATTATTCAGTGAGATATTTCTAGGGAAACAAGTTAATTAATAACAGCAACGACACCACTTCTTCAAACTGACAACACGAACAGAAACAATTTCAACAAAATAGTCGTAATTTTCGATTGATAGCTGACACACATGTGCAATACTATATCAAACTTTAGGTATTTCACGTCATCATCTTCTCAATTGAGCATATGTGCACCACACCATCATGTGGAGACCTCATCCCTACTATGTATCACAGATAAACTTCTGAGCAGCCTGAGAATTCATGAATTTGAACACTTTGAACCAAGCGTCAAATGAAGCTCGTTGTTCTGAATTTACCCCAGCTTCTGAGCACAGGCTTCTTTTGACACAGTGGGACTTAGTATAAACTCATAACTTTAACTTTTTAAACAAAGAAGGTATCGAGAAATAAGGTACAAAAGACGCGTCACAGTGAAGGACATAACAGAGACTTCAATCTTTTTTTAAAATGAAACATTTCATGATATGCACGAATTATTATTCATCCAGAATTTTGTACGACGTATTTGTACACTAGAACTCAATTAGGTATTTCAATGTGTGCGTGATGGAGAGCACAAAGTCGGTCCATAAAACATCATAACATATGAGGAAACTTATCAAAAATACTTGCCGAAATTTCCAACACTGCTGGTTTTCACACCGCGTTCGAGCACTGTTGAGTTCGTGTAGTTTTCAACATTCTTTAGCGACCTGAAGCAATCTAATTTTATCGAAATTATCTCTCATTTTATTTGAAGAAACTTCAGGGCTTGAGCTAAGAACTTTCTTTCAACGTCAGTTTTTCACACAAGCCACGACTTTTCACTTCGTTTTTACAAGTTTTCAGAGCACATTTTCCGATTGGATTTCCTCAGATATTTGATGAAGCATTTTCGGGGCTAACTCTACCATGGAATTTAACTTTCATTTCCACACAGCTGCCAAGATTTCTTCAGTTTAGAAGACAATGCGAGTTAGGTTCTTCTCCATAATTTTACGGAATGGATGTTCACTCCAGCCTTAATTTTAAAAATCTAGAATTTGACGCGTCTGTATTTTAAGAGAGCCATAGAGAAGCAAAGTTCTGAGCGAAGTAAAGTTCGAGTAAGTTTTGAAGAAGACCTCGAGCTGTGGCACTGAAGACACAACTTAGAGAGGGGGACTGAGCTCCCCAAGTGAACTGCACGCAAGGAAAATACAAACACAAGTACAGCAATCGAAAAAAATAACCTTGAACGCTGGTTTCATGAGATCTACATCGTGCTTTTAATTTATGTTCTTAATGAATAGTGGATAGAGACCTAATTACGAATAGAGGACAAAAGGAAAATATTTCCTAAAGTGCGCACAAATTTCATTTCGGGCATAAGGAAAAAAAAGTGCGTAGAGAAATATGAATAACATTCATCAAATCGGGGCTAGCTAAGAGATCGTGAACTGAAATGAAATGTAATTGACGTGAAAAAATCATGGGATATTTTTCAAAAAATATTTTCTAAGCCGCATGGAATTGAGTCTAAGTATCGCACACAACTGTGCTCGTACTGTAAAGTTTCAGTATGAGAGAAAATACTATGTACGTGGTCACACCAAACAAAGATATCAAAAATAAACGCTTTGAATTGCACTTTCTTTGTAGAACTTCACGTACATTCTTTCAAAAATATGAATTACACTTAAAACTTATTTAAGATATTATAGACGTGGATGTTAGAACACACACAAAAAAGTAAAATCAATCAGAGCCAATCAACGATTTCATCGCCCCAACAAACTCATTTTGCTGGTCAGGCTTCCGTGCTGCGCATGTTTAGCGTCAGTAAACATTCTTTGTTACAACTCGTTCAGCAGGCATATATTTATACTAATTGTAAATTAAAGTCGTCGAATATATCAAAGGAATACGACTTGTGTTTCACAAGAAAATTCTTGTATTACTTGAAACTCTCTTTTTAGCATCCCACTCTATGAAGCTTCCGACTACGTTGGGACCGAGCCATGCACGCAGCCGAGTGGTGACAGTATGCACCACCACCACCATCTCCACCACTACCACCACCACTACACCGATTGCAGGGCTAAAGTGTACGACGGTGTGGTGAGAGCAAGCACCACCACCACCACACGGTGGCTAGGCCATGGCCAAGCGCACGGTTGGTCATCACAATTTGGTTCAGAGGCAAAAAACTACAACTGTGAAAGCCCTGTAATTTTAGTCGGAACTTTTAAATTGAATGTTACTTGGTAAAAATACACAAAAAATTTGAATGTGAAGTTTATGAATTGTAGAAGCTACATCAAGGAGGCGGCTTTTGAGTATTTGCGAACGTACTTCCTGGTATCAATATTACCTTTTTTCGAATTTTCATGAGCTCATTTTTACCTAAATTTCCATTTTAACTACGAACGTAGCAGGTTCCACCAAAAACACTAAAGAGAAATTTGGGTAAAACATCTGACCGAGCTGCAGCTTGTCACGCTGACTGCCTCACGCCAGCCAGATAATTGGAGTGTTTGCTTTACAATTCTGAATGCCCTCTCGAATAAAGGAGGAATGGATGAGGGGAAGTGTTGTATTAATCTATGAACGTGTGCTTCTGCCAATGAATTTCTTTGTGCGGAAGAGGAACAATCGACAAGTCGCGTTACGTGACGGAACCTGGGTATTGAAGGACCCATTGACGAGGATGCGACTTTAAAGAAAATTTTATTTCTGCTTGCGTTTTGATTCAAAAAAACCTTGAATTCTCGATGAACTCCCGGTATTAGTTCATATAAAGATCTCATGATGAACTAAAGCAAATACTTACAGAAATGCTAGAACTTTCCCTCTCTAAATCACGTACTCTGGAAAACGTTTCTGACACTTATTTAGCGCTTCTATAACCCGTAATCTTCCTCAAATAATTCAAACTAATTGGTAGAAAAAATTGGAGTAACTTGAAGTATCTACCTAAGGTTAAGCGTGCAGTAATGGCTCTAACTATCCAAATACTTCGCACTAACTCATTCGACGCAATCATAACTTCCTTCATACCAACACCACGTAGAATTAAAATTAACCCAATTACTAGTAGGTAGAAACATCGAGTACCAATAAAATTCATTACTAAACATAGAGCATTTGAGTGATATCTACAATCATCATCAGTTTCTGAGAAAATGGAAAATAAAAATGTACACACACATTTTTACACGCAATTCGAATGCAATATTCTCAAAATACAATACAAAAAATAAAACCCTAACGTAATATAGCTCTCGAAAGCTCTATTTTTAGTAAAGAATTTCATTGGAACTCGATGTTTCTACCGTCTTTATAATTTTGTTAATTTTAAGAATAAGATTTCCCGCACATAAGTAAATTAGAGAAACTTTATTTGACACACAGCATTAGCACCAGGAACTACATAATTAGCCCACAATTCCACTCGAGATCACATGGGTTCCCGAGGGACACCAGAACTTGCCTCAGGATAAGTCAGTCCTCTTTTCCTGTGTCACTTGACCTCAAATAATCAGCGCCGCGAACTCCTGCATGCATAAATTCCGTGGTACAAATGAGACACAGCTCCTAGCGACGCCTGAAATTAAGGCGCCGACACCGATGACATGCAGGCATGATGACGAACGCAAGTGAGGTCAGGGTGAAATAGTTATTTTACTCAGAAATGGTAATCCAGCGTTTGAAGGTGCGTCACTTTCATACCTTTGATCTATATTACACGACTAAGAATCACTTATTTCAGTATTTAAAACTGTGGATTCTTTATCAAGATCGTTTTGCATGGGGACAGGCCTAGCGAGCATTGTCAGGACAGCTCAATTCGGACTCGTCCTCATCACTGCGTTGGTCTGTTGCGAGCTTGCGAGGCCTCATACGAGTGTACAGAACTGAATATTTCAAACAAAGGTAGACAACTAAGAATGTAAGAAACTAAGGATGTATTCCTCAAATTGGAAAACATGAAGCTTAAATGCGAATACAATATAAGATCACAATCTTATTTGTAACCAAGTCTAACTTTTTGGCAGCTCTATCGACAGATTTCTGAAATGATGAAAATGCTTTTGAATGAAAAATAATAGATAATTATAGATCGTCAGGCGAAAAAGTCGGGAGGAATAAGAAAAGATACATAAGATGTGATCAATGATGAGACTCAGGATTGTCATTTTATGCGATGAACATTCAATTAATAATTAATAACTGAATCTTCATCGTACTAACTTATTTCCATGACACGCACCGAGTAATCAATCCATTGAAGTTAAATCCCAAAATATACTAAGCTTCCATTATAGGTGGCTTGGTTAGGACAATTATTTCCTTTATATCCTGGAATTAAGGTTGTTTCATTGATATTGAAATAAATTGTAAGAGCTAAAACTTTGATGCGTCAGATGCCAGTAAGATTGAGTGATGGAGGCCTGGAGAAATTCGATTTTGATGTAAACGTGTTGCAAAATTGAGCGGAGTGAAACCAAGGAAGTTTAATTTTCTATACGGACTTATTGTAAAAAAAAACTTAAAAGCAACTAAGAGCACGCGTCTGAAATGTCAATTGAAAAACTGGCCAGCCTAAGAGTTGCACGATTCAGTGAATTTTCATTGAATAAGGAGCATAATTCAATAGCTATGTTTTTCGAGTACGTGGAAGTCTATAATTTATACCGACATAAAGCCAAGAACCCCCTGTTCCAGAGCCACAGCCTTTCTTTGTCGTACATCATAGCTCCGTCGCTGCTACCACCGCTCGTACATAACTCTGCGAGGGCAACTCGCTCTAGCCAGCGTGAGGGCTAAATGCTCTGGCCAGTGTGAGAGCTAAGTGCTCTGACCAGCGTGAGAGCTAAATGCTCTGGCCAGTGTGAGGGCTAAATGCTCTGGCCAGTGTGAGAGCTAAATGCTCTGGCCAGCGTGAG
>VOMN01055787.1:0-19369 GCA_014899125.1 Orchestia grillus
AGCCATTCTGTGTTCGTATTAACTGTAATTTAAGTCTAATATTTGCCTCAAAATATTTGTGAAAGCTCTATGCTTGATTCAAGTGCTTTGGGTCGTCAGTTCTGACCTCTCCTGCTAGACCGCAGCTTTTCATTTGAACTAAAATGTGAGACGTAGACGCATGTCTCCTAATCGTCATTTCTAAATGAACGCATCTTCTTGGTCGGTTTGGTGTGACCGTGTTGGAGAGAGCGACCCGCACACCAAGTCATCATGTGTCTACTAGGAGGGGGGGTTGATGCCGAGTAAGAAACTAGGAAACTCTGACCGTCGCAGCAGGACGTACAGAATGTTATTTTGCATGAAGAATATCACAATGTGACAGAAGCGATGGATTGTTAGATGATGAAAGGTATCGGAACATGAAAGGATGGAAAGAATGTTGTAGCGTCAACAATATCATTACGTTACAGGATCGATAGAACGTTATATGAAGAGAATATAAAAATGTCACAATATAACAAGAGAGAAGGAAGATTACAACGAATAATATTACACCATAACGTGTTGAAATGAAAATAAACCTTATGTTTTGCCGCATTAACAGGACATACAACGCAAACTTTTTCTTTGCTGCGGTCATGAATTCTGATGTTACCAAATGATGTAGTCCATTGCAAGTGCTCAAAGTTGTAAAAAGTCACTTTTCGTCGGACGTTGGTCTAATTTTTGCTTATCAGGTGAAGCCTGGAGCGTTGTAGGGGCCATGTAATTACAGTTCTGAAGATGTTCTCCAGTCGGGGCTGGGGTCCTTATTTACAGTGTGTTGGTGACTGGTGGAAGGCCCGCTTAATCTCAGCTTGTTAGCGGTTTCGGTCACGCAAAGATGCAGTAATTGAAGCCAAACGTGGCCTCAAAAAATAATTTGATAAAGAAGTATAATCAAGGATGTTTGTAAAAATTGGATTTCAATATACACATTTTTTTACTAAACTATTGTTTATTAACACACTAAAAGTGTCCTCTATTAGTCGCGCCTGGTGTTATTCAGCCACTAGTGCAACAAGAGTATCGACCTGCGCGCATATTTTGGTTGTTGGGTTCAGGCAGTGAAAAATGTTGAGAGAATTGCTAAGTTTATTGAGCCGTAAATTTCTCTAGCTGGATACCGCCAGCTTAGGCAGCGGCGATGACGATTGTGTGGATGCTCTTGGCGGGCACAGCCGCGTTCACGAAGCGAGCCCCATCCACGGCAACACTGATCTCGCCTTCCGCTTCATCTCTGCAACATATCAATTTCCATGAAGCGCTTTGTTATAACGACTATTTTGCACTCCATCTACGAGAATTTTTGTCAATTGACCTAGCATTTTTCATGCTAGATTCTGATGGTTCATTTAATTTTTTTGGCACTGATTTTGAAATTGTTAATTTTCTTCAATAATTCTGGATTGACTTGTGGTGCACGGTACCGTTTTGAGTTCTCTTGTCTTAGCCACAGATCAGTGAACTTCCCAACCCATTCAAAATTGTACTCATATTAAAATTGTAAGAAACAACATCAGACTCGAATAAAAAATTTAACCACCTACACAGATCCTTCCTCCCATTCTGAGCTCCAAGACTGACTATCTTCTTTCAGAAGGATATTGTACATCCTAGAAAAGTTTCATCGAACAAAAAAACATTGGAGTAAGAAATCCCATCGTCTCAAGTTGTTTCAGAGGACAACGGTCGCCATTCCAAGACTGGACCCTACTCTTCACATTCTAGAAGCTTGATAAAATACGCTGATAAAGAAGTTGGAAACAACTTTCTCTTCTATAACACAATGCTTCCAGCTTCCGTGGTCAGTTTTACAGTTATAACACTTCCTTAAGCCCACGAGTAAAGGACATGCGGTACACGAGGCCTATTTCACTAAATCGGACACCAATAGGATAACACTCGTTCGTCGCTCAATGTGAAGCAGAGCTCTCTAGACTCACGGGTTGAGGACGAGGACAACGATCGTTCCATCGGGGTTGACCACCGCGGTGCTGCGGTAGTTGCTGGCTGCGTCAGGGATGGCGTCCACCCTCACGCCGTCCCTCTCGATGAACTTGCTGGCGTGGGCGAGGGCGTAGAAAGTGGGCTGCTTGTAGAACTCGCCAGTCTCCTGGAGTGGAGTAAAAAAGGATATCCACTGCGCTACCCCAACACTGGCCGTAAGGAAGGCACTAGGGTTAGTTTAGTTAGTTTTGTCTTACTCTTCTATGGGGCTGGTGTCCCCAGAAGTATACTGTTAGGTTACCTCATCTTTAATAGGAATTCGGGACTACTATCTTTCGTGCCCACTTTGCTTCTTTCAATTTTCATGTCTTCTTTGCTGATTATTTTTCCTCTCTTCTTCCTCTTCCATCTTAACTTATTGCGCCTATACCCAGAAATCCTGTGTTGGAAAACACTTGTGCATAGCTTCCACGTCTTCTGAATTTCATATGAAACGGTCCCTTCCTTTCGCTCTCTTTAGATCACATTTCATGAGGGTAGGTAGGTTTAAACTGATAATCTAATCTCTCACTCAATGCTCTGCGGAGTATCGTGCTGATGTCAGCGAGGTGTTCTCAGGCTAAGCCAGCTTGATGTAAATACCAAGTACACCTGCGTCAATATCCTATCCCTCAAATGCCAATGTGTTACATCTCTCAACAGTTCTGGGCTCTTTTTATTCTGGTTATTTTAGAATAGTGTTCCGTGCACTATTTCGTGAAAGTTGTATATAGTTAATGCTCGATAGTTAATGAGGAAAACGACTTTCTGTTTCAGTACGAGGCGGGTGTGATGCTGGCAGCGATAATAACTTTCCTTAGTTGTCTGCAACTGTGTGACAGTGTAAAATTGATTATTACATGTCTATCCTTTTGAACTCAATGATCGCTATGCATGGTGTAAACGATAAACTGACACCTAAATCGTGATGTGTACAATGCGACTTTTCCAAACCAATGAAACGATAGAAAATCTGGATTAGAGCTGTTATTACAACTTATTGAAGAGAGCAAAATAGAGCTCGGTTGTGATTTTATTCGTGTAGCGTCGCTGAAAGACATTAAGTTTTTCAGTTTACTCAAAAACATCCCAAATAAACCGAGTATTGATTCGATTGCTCGTGCCTGTACACAATTCAAGTTATCTGTCTGATTCGACTTGATTATCATAATTCCCAGAACATTCATGACGCCCATCTTTCACAACTGCAATCACCCCCATTTTTACCAACCATGATTCCATCGCACGGCTTCTTAATTTGCAATCGCTACACATTATTTTGAGGAAGGATAGCTCACAGCGTTGACTATGATGGGCGAGTCGAGGAAGTTGTTGGCCCAGTTGGGGCCCCCGATGAGGCTGAGCGCCATGTTCCAGTCCACCCATCCGGCCGACCAGTGGTTCAGATCCTGCCGACAAACAAAAAAGAACAAATATTATTCCAATTGATTTCGTGTTCCGTCCAACATACTGTTTTTTAAATCCCTTGTAAGGTTAAATCCTTGTAATTTCTGACAGGACACCTGAGAGCTGTNAGTTTGAATCATGCAAGAGAATTGTTCTTGACGTTAATGACTACTCTTCCAATTTTGTTGATCCCAATTTGTTCGTGTTCAGTCATGTAAACCTTTCTAATAATAACATAGTACGAAAATTAGTTTCGAAGAGTAAGTATGTATGACACGTTAAAATCTGCATCCACCTCTGTCAAACTACTCTATCCTGATCTCGGCTTGTCCGAATATGATATCTCCACCCACTGCTCTCAAATTACGGTATTCACATTTGCGCCTGTCCAATAAGTATTGAAAGTATGTTAATTCCACCCCTTAGCATCGGTCTTTATCAACTGACTGATCATAACACAGGCAGGTGTTTAAAAAAATGATGTTCAATTTCGACGGTGTCTCATACTCCACATTTGCGTTGTCTCTCAGCTTCATAGTACGCAGTCGGCCGAAAATAGTGGAGTTTGATTTATGTTTGGAAATATTTAGACGCTCCGAAGTGGCGACCGGTTGAGATTCCAAGTCTAACCTCAGAACTACGGGTCTCGTCCTACCGTGTCATCTGCGACAGGGTTGGCTTGCTGGCTTAGAGCTACAGTTAGTCCCCGATGCATCTCGTCTCCGATGTATAAGTCGTAATTGTTTTGTTCACGATTTGGTTTGTGTTCCGTATCATTAGTTCCAGGTGTTGGAAATGTGTGGGTTAGGGAGAACTCAGACTTCATCCTGACTAGCTCTGCTTCTGCGCGAGTGAAAATCTGTCCTCTTGAATTCTACATATTTCTACAATATACATGTTAGGCAAATATATCTGCTGGTATATTTTGCTAAAACTCGTTGAAAAACATAACAACTTGTAAGGCGTGCCTCAGTAGTTGGATGGCATTCAATGTCAGAATACTGAATGAATTTAAGTGTTCAATTCACTCCAGTTGTAAAAATAATTCCTGTTCCATATAAAGGTATCCCATTTGCTGCAAAGTGTTCTTGAGATATTGAAATTCAGTGAGCAGACTCATGGAGAAAAAGCATCTTATGATCTTAAAAACACAATTTTCGGTTTGGATATAACTGCTCCTTGTCACATACATTAAACCACTTCAAAGATCTGATTTGTGATGCTTGTCAAGACTGCGACAATGTCTTCCTAGGGGTCTGATGCCTGATTTTTCCGCTACCGTGCTTACCTCGATGATGTTGTCGAAGTAGTTTTCTGCTCGGGCCCAGGATCCCAGCATCACACTGTCGTCTCCAGTCACATCGAATCCTGCGGTGGCGGACGCTTGTTTTAACACTGTAACTCGACTTCTCATTAACATTGTAACTCGACTTCTCATCTCTCGGACACAAGTGAAGTACGGCTGCTTCAGTTTACAGTGCCAAGTGCGACATCTATGCTTGAAGGGAATGTAGTGGGTCTTACGACTTCCGTTTATTACAGGACAGAATTGAAAGAAAAGCTCACGAGTGAAAATGCATTAACACAAAAATATGAATTTTTTTGAAGTAAGCTGATGTTTACATGTAATGTTACATTTCAGGCTGTAGTGTACCTAGATACGTTCGTTGCATACATAAAACATTCACGCTTAGATAGTAAAAATCATTGTCGAATTCGAAATTCAAGTCCTATCACAGGTTACTCAAGTACTCTAAGTTCAAGCTATTCACTACATTTTGTAGTACTTCAAGTATGAGCACGAAAGATTAACTCATTATTGCTAGAAATGAAACTGAAGTAAAAAAAACACTCGCAAAATAGAGCACAGTTTCGGATTTTCGAATCATTTCGGACATTCGAATCAATATTTATTTCGAGGAGGCAAGCAGCGTCGTCTAGCTTTAAAATAAAAAGTATTTGGTCAAGACGTCTATGATTTGCGTACTAGAGTCGCATTCGAGTCCATGGAGCACAGCGATAATTTCACAGGTCAGCTTTGTGGATTGAATTAATATTCCATAAAATATTGCATTCATTCGCTAGAAGAATGCACCCAAAAATTAACAAATTTTATCCCCTAATCTAAATTACGTTGAGTTGTTAATAACGGAAACAGATCAGTAGAGAATGTACCCACCTTCGACGGCCAGTGCATAAAGCAAAAACTTTGACACAGCGATAATTTTAAGAAGCCAACTTGGGGATTTGAATACATTTTTCATAGGCGAACATGATAGAAAAATGTTTTCAAAAATAAACAATTTTAACCTTTAGTCCAAGCAACGTGAAGCTAATAGCGATACTAGCACATCAGTACCAAACCCAAATCCAAATCGTATATGGCGAAGAACAGTACCAGCATACAGAAACGGAATGGAAGTCGAAATTAGGTGAGGTTAACAATACCAGCATGTCAGTACAGAATGCATGTAAAGCTGACAAAAATACCAAAATCGAGGTGCAGAATGCAAATCCAAATTACGTGTGGCCATCAATATTATCAGGACAAACGTACGGAACACACGCACCTTCACACGCCTCGGTGTAGAGCAAGAACTTGGATGTGTCGACTTCGTGGGCCTGGTCGAGCACCTCAGGGCCGACGCCGGAGTCGGAGTACCAGTGCACAGCGACGCCGTCCACGTACTGGTTCGAGTCAGGGTCCTCCAGACTCTGGAGCGCAGTGAAAGAAATTTTCAATGTAAAATTCACATCGAGATGTGAAACGAACGACTTTAGGTTCTGAATTGTAAGGTACTGGAAAAATATTATAAATCTGATGACAAATTTAAATTTAACTGTTAATTCTAACGCAATTGACCTACGGTACCTCATTGGCTTTTCAATGCCACATAAAGTAAGTAATGTCACTGCATTAACTAACAACGCTTACGCTTTGACTCTTGAAAACTGAGGCGGGCCTGTCTTTGCATTTGAAATTTCCTTTAAAATTGCATTTGAGGTGTGATACGACATGAAGCCCAAGGTTTCGATTAGATTTAATAGATAGTTTTGTACGTTTATTCTTTATATTGCAGCTGATGACTAAACTATGAATGTCCGTCATTGTCGAGCCCAAATCATTTGATTATAATAAATTTACAGAGATAGATATTGCATCAGGAGTTTATATTGTTCAAAGACGTTAGTACAAACAAAATCACAAGGAGACATTACCGGAATGACGTAATCAGGCAGAGTATCCCTGTTGAAGTCGTCTATCATCAGCTTGAGTCGTCGGAGTCCAGCAGCCTCCAGCGTTGGGCCCAGGTTGGTCTTGATCCAGTCTCGCATGTTCTCTGCGTCCCAGCCGCATGTGTTCCAGCCCCAGTCCTGGCAGTGATTATACATTCATAATCACTTATCCAGTGACACAATCACCTGGCAACACAACACTATGGCCTGCAGCATAACTCCACGGCCTGCAACACAACACCACGGCCTGCAACACAACACCACGGCCTGCAACACAATACCACGGCCTGCAACACAATACCACGGCCTGCAACACAACAGGGTTGCATAAAAATCACTCTTATAACATTTACATTGATTTTAAAGTTAAAATTCCGACTGTACGATCAAAACGATACCTGGAATGGGGACACAGAAAACTACATCACTCGTATATTTCATATGATTTGCTGAATGCTTAACGCAAGTTTATTTTATTGTATAACAACGAGCATTGTTACTTTGCGGGTATTGTTTAATTAAAGTATTATTGCATAAGGTAATCTTTTGAAGTACGCTATCATCTTAAAATAAGGGCGAACTTTTCTTCTTTGTTACTTGCACGGGCATCTAGCTTTAATGATACGTTTGAAATCTCACAAATATACTGGATTTTCCCATTATTGACGGCTCGGATCCACAGTAGTTTGAAGATAATCGATAATATTCGCTGGATCAGCAGACGCAGCTATGAAGACACTGTGTAAAATGAGCATGAATATCGCAAGTCAAACGTGACCTTTACGTTACTCTAGGAATAAGTGATCATTTCTTTCTGATAGCACAATTTTGTACGGTGCAGTCGTTCACTCATCTGCCACCCTTTTAACAGACGCTTTGCAAAAACTAGAGGGCACAAATTCGTAGAAGTTCAGTCGTACTACAACTCTAATTTAAATCATAGATGTTTCACTCTGCAGGATTCGTAATAGGTTCAGCTTTTTGCTATCAATTTGCTGTTTATCTTATGTACGTATAAGAGAATTTAGGTTACAGCAGGCCGTCTTTGCACTGCATTTTTTTAAGAAGTATGCACTAAGATTACATGATGCTTTGGGTTATTATTGAACTTTTCGTGTTTTGCACAGAATTAAAAATCGCAATTCGAAGTTTCAATGCAACTTCCACAAGTAATTTTAAGGTTGTGGTCCTACTGATCACAATTAAAAGTTCCATCGTGAGTTTTTCTCGCGACTTCGATGTACCATGCTCTGTATGTGACTGATTTCGGAATAAATGATTTTTCTTTCATTTTTTTTTTCACTCATTGCGTAGATGCTCATGTTCCAGCAGCGTGAGGTAAAGTGGAGCGATCTGAATCACCAGGGAATTAGAAAGGTAATTAAATGTTGCGCCTTGCTTTTATCTAACGATTTGAATCTGACGTTTCGATGCTTTGAAGACCTTGAAACCAATGGATGGTGCATCATCTTTCTGCTTATTTTCTTGCTATTTACTTCAAGTTTTGAAGTACAATTCTCGCTTTTTCAGGAAATTTACGTATTTTCAACTAACCTGGAAACCAGACAGAGGTTCGTTTTGGGGAGTCAGACCCCAGAGCGGGATCCCTTCAGCTTCGTAGGCTTCCACGAATCTGTACAAGAGCACAATTGATTATTTTCCAAGTTCATAGAGCAAGAAACTCAACAGTTGTTCAAATAATTGTTCAATTGGAATAAAACCTAGTTTTACATTCTTTCACTTCTAATCTAATACGTTCAACTGGACACTATTATGAAATGTACGCTAATATCCTTCAGTATGGTTATCACATTTAAAATGAAAACTGTTCACTTTGTAAAAGGGGTAACTTTGGTTAATTAATTAATCATTTTGAATTTTTTATGAATTCTTGCTCTTTTTATGATAAATTTGTCAACAACCGTTGACTGTTAAGTTTTCTAGGCTGATCTGAATGGTTCATGAAGTTTTTTAATCATAAATTTTTTCACTCGAAAGCCTGCAAATTCGGCATTTTGATACGGTATTATTTTATGTTAATGTCATAGAGCTCTAAGGCATCGTTCATCTACTTTATTTCGGGCATACGTAAGCTGACTGACTACTCATTCCGATCCCGCTCCCTGCTGCAGAAATACTCGAATGCATTACTTTATTTCGCTCATTGCATGGATTGCTTATGATAAATTATTTCAATTATTTTATTCAGATATTAAGATCACTTTAAAAAAAGACCTGTTTCTTCAGGCATTGAAACATCATCAACCATACGTAGAGCCATCCATTTTTTGACAATCTGGAATAATAACTGATAATCAGTCCGGAAAAATGAACTGAACGTGAAATGGCAATTGTCGCTGAAATGTCGTAATTAGGTACCCACTCCATGATCGATCGTATGTTTCTCCCTCCACTGATCTTTTCAGATCTCGTAATGATATAGGTGCCCACTTCATGAGCGCATTTTTCTCCACTGGTCTCTTCAAACTCGAAGAGTGTCTTCTCGTTGGAGGGATTTTTTTCAACTAATTTTAATCGGTGAGTTCATGTTGGAGAGCAAGAGTTGCTCTCCAACAGCCTTTCCAGTGCAAACCAACCTCCAATGCAAAATACAGCCTTTTTCGGCTTAAATTCTTTTATAAACATCGGGCTAAAGAGAAACTTTACGAGCACAAATATTTCTTACTTGACGATGTAGTCAGACCAGGGCTGCCACATTTCCGGCAGTAGAGTACCGGACCCATTAAACATGCCGTTTGTCTTCATCCAGGCTGGGGGCGCCCATGGTGAGCCAAAGAAGAAGATCTCCCTGGGGCTGAGTTCGATGGCCCTCTTCAGGTACGGGAACTGAGGTGGTCATTGGAAGGTGAATTTAGGTACCACGAAAATGTTTGATTCAAGGCTTTAGACTTTTAATTATTATATTGGACGCTGTTTAATTTTTTTAATTAATTTCCTTTCTTTGCTATGAAAATTGAATAACGTGAATCTAAGCCTTTCCATTTAATTGTAAACTTAGATTCACACATAAAACTTCTTATCCAATATTTTTATAATTCGAATTGGATAAGTCTTCAGCAACGCCTGAAAAGAATGCTACGAGTGTTAGTCATTGAAAGAACTCTGATGAAATGAATTAGCTATTTTAGAGCGAAGCAGGAATAATAAATCTAAGTTACTAATCAAGAAGCCTGCTCCTTTTGTTCGGATTTTCTGTTGTAGGAATAATGTTGCAGGAAAAATTTAGTGATTCTGTCACCTCATTCAACTTTTCAACAGTGATGGAAGTGGTTTTTCTTCTTTTTTATGATATGAATTTCACCTAATTACATAGAGAATTCAGTGAAAAGCGATTTTAAGGATATACATCTGGAGGTTAAGTTGCATTTTACGCACAATTTATTTGATTGAATTAAGCTTTATTATTACTAAAATCTAAGAAGCAACATTGTGCCTTAAATTTGCTCAGTTAAATTTTTCAGTCACAACAACATTTGCTGTCCGCAGAACATGAACATTCATTCCCGTCCGTTTTCACCTAATATTCGAATATCAAACTCATGTAGTGGAAACAAATTAGAACTGTTTCTTCACGAGCTTCAGAGAATATAAGGCTCAGAGTGCCATCCTTTCTCCTTGTTTTGTCAGAATCAAGCTCGGAATGAACGATTTCAATCCCTGTTTAATTTCAACGAATTAAACTCAGAACAATTCCTACTGTAAATTGTTTAATAAACAACTAAGACTTCTTTAATTTAGAGCATTTTCTAATGTACGAAAATATTTGATTCACGGTCAGCTGCGAACGATTTAATTTACAGCGTTGTTTAATTTATAGCGGCGATGTGCCTAATTCATAACTGCGGTGTTTCTAATTTACAGTGACAGTGTGTCTAATATATAAACGTGCTATGTTTAATTTAGAGCTGCTATATGTCTAATTTAGAGCTGTTATGTGTTAAATTTCACAGCTATGATGTGTCTGCCTCATGCAGAGCCCTGCCAAACAGGGAGCTGAAGAGTGACTCACAAACTCCCGAAAAGATGGAAGTACTGTACTCGGTAATGACTTCATTTGCCATTTCGGAAACTAAGATGCAAAATTATTAGTGTACTTTTCATAATTTCAAAAATCAAAGGACAAGTTAAAGTATCGGAAAGAATACTTCATTAAACTGGCTAATTTACTAGACGCCCAACTTTCCAGAATTTATCATCGTAGCTACAATCGTATTGCTTCCGAGTTCTGAACTTCGGAAATTTAATTAGAAGAATCACTTCCTGACATTCATGTTGAAAGGTGACACACGTAATAGCTGGGCTTGACACATCTACAACATTTATTTACCATTAACGGCTTGCTGATGACATGGTAATAAAATCAGTAAGAAAATACTAGATAAAGGATTACATCTATGAGAGGCACTACTTGTGAGCTCATATAAGCCATCAGGCATGTCTAAATATGGGTAGATAGTGAGTCGCGTAGTTTTAAAGTACCTCAACTCTTTCATACGAACTTTTTACGGTACAGACCTGGTAAGAGAGATGTTAAACCGACCTTGTAGTCGTAATCCTCGGGTTCGAGCGCCCACAGCTCGAGGCTGACATCGCCCTCATTGTCGTCGTAGGAGTAAGGTCGAGTGGAGCAGTCGCTGCCGGCGATGGGGATACGGCCGACGCTGTAGCCAATGCCTTCAGGAGCGAAGTAGGCTCTGCAGGAACGGAGATGAAGACCAACTAGAGATGAACAGCAACTAGAGATGAGCAGCAGCTAGAGATGAACAGCAACTAGAGATGAACAGCAACTAGAGATGAACAGCAACTAGAGATGAACAGCAACTAGAGATGAACAGCAACTAGAGATGAACAGCAACTAGAGATGAACAGCAACTAGAGATGAACAGCAACTAGAGATGAACAGCAACTAGAGATGAACAGCAACTAGAGATGAACAGCAACTAGAGATGAACAGCAACTAGAGATGAACAGCAACTAGAGATGAACAGCAACTAGAGATGAACAGCAACTAGAGATGAACAGCAACTAGAGATGAACAGCAACTAGAGATGAACAGCAACTAGAGATGAACAGCAACTAGAGATGAACAGCAACTAGAGATGAACAGCAGCTAGAGATGAACAGCAACTAGAGATGAAGAGCAGCTAGAGATGAAGAGTAACTAGAGATGAACAGCAACTAGAGATGAAGAGCAACTAGAGATGAAGAGCAACTAAAGATGACGGCTAAAAAGTCCGCGTGAAATAGTCTCAAGAAATATTCGCAGCGTGCGTCTATAATTTTTAACCTATGTAGTGCTGGTGGCTATCAAATGTTAATGAAATGGGGTATGACTACCTGGGTGAGCAAATGAAAGTATGCAAATAAGATGCTATGAGGAAATTTTTTAGCGATAATAGAAGTTCTAATACACAATCACTAACACTGTTTCATCAAAAAAGTTTTAATCTCACGGTTAGTTAGATTCGGCGTCCTTTTAGTATAAGAATTTGGCCCCAATTTTAGGGCGGAAACTCTAAGTACTGTGCACATTCATAGATTTCCAAAGAAATTTGGCTCCAATTTTAGGGCGGAAACCCTAAGTACCGTGCACATTCCTAGATTTCCAAGGAAAACCTTGCCTGAATCTTAGTCCATGTGCCTGATTAATCTATGGATGTAGTTTACTCATTATTGGTTTTTCTGAAATCCAATCAAGAGAAAAACACGAATAGCTCGTTTTAGAAGAGGTAAGAAAAGTCATGCATAAGGTCATTGATGGTTGAGATATTACAAATTTTTTAGATTAGCTCAAAATGTTTTAAATTGAGAGCAAACCTCAATTTGAAACTCTTGCGTACTTCAGTTGTGCATTCACGGACCGTGTCGTGTGAATGAGTTCTTTTTCCACCACGTTTGTAGGAGAGCTAATACAATGTTGAAAATTTAACCTTTCCTGTTTATCGTAGCGAAAAAACACAGCAACTTTCCTGAATTAACCCTCCACTAAACTCGTAAATCTCCGAATTATTCTTCATATGCTGAGTAAAGATTCACCCTGCATCAGTGAAGACACCAATGTACAAGAGCGCCCTCACTAAACAACTTAACCAGTTACGAAACTCTGTGCCCGCTAGGACTTCGCGCCCGCTCCTCGTGCGGGTTGTGCCACGGCAGTACGACTGGCGCGGTCACCATGAATTTTTTTTAATTTTCTTAGTTTTCGAATGTTTTTTGTAAATTTATGAAACACATTTCACGCAGTTTTTGCCTATAATATCCTAATGTATAACTTTATTCGAAAATTAAATTTTTCAAACAAACGGTCTGTGAAATATGTAGATATTTTCGAATTATAGGGGAAAAGCAGGCAAAGACCTCGCCCACCTCACGGCAAACTCCTGAGCAGCGGCTGGGAGTTCGTTGAGGTTAAGGCCGGTGGAATCGGTGAAGGCGCCTCCGAAGCCGATCATGCTCTGGTACTGGGCAGTGGTGTCCACAGCGATCACGGTGCCCGCACCAGCTGCAACCAAACCGGTGTTGCAGGAAGCGAATTGATCATTTCGTACAGACAATAATGCATAGTGCTGAGTGTCAGCTTGATAGTCAATTTTAAAGTAATTTTATTTGAATATCAATCAGCTGTTTTTTTCATTAGTTTGTCTTTTCGAGTTCTAAGAATAACCGTCATGGTCCTATTAAATTAAATTCTTATGATTTAAGTACTTTGAACACTGTAGAACATATTTTTTATTTTTACATTGGTTCAATTCGAAAAAAAAAATTCACGTATTTACCCACTAGGACACACATTTCCTTGAAGTTATACGTATACAAACAATCCGAATTGAAGGTTTAGGTGGATATATTAAAAACGTTTTGGATCAGGAAAGGTTTCTTACGCACTTTAGGTCATTGGAAACGGAAATGTTTATCGTGCAGCGGCTCCGCAAAACGTTTCATTCTGAAATCGCGTGAGCAGAGGTCAATCGTAGGAAACACTGGCTGATTTTGCATTCTAGTTTCAATGCATTGCTAACTCAATTGAAGAACTGTAGTCTTACCTGCAGCCTCCACGTCTCCGGAGCTGGGCTCGAACCTCAGCGCCTCCTGAGAGCTCGTGAAGATCTGGTAGGTGCCGTCCGCTGGGGCCTCCACCACGCCGATCTCATCACAGAAAGTCGAGTCGCACACGCATACGAAACTTTCGTGGTCGAACTGCCTCTGCACACATTGTGCTGAACAGGGAGTAAGAAAGTACCTTTATTAATTCCAAGACTTTTTACTGTTGAGTTTCTAATGCCTTGTAACTACTAACGTGCGAGAGATGTGAAGAATATAAGGTTTAAGCTTCCTTTTCCAAGGGAAGCACTCCGTTGTTACGTGAAAATCAGTGCCTGAGCCGGGAGTCGAAACCTTACTTCCCCGCTGAGAGGCTATCATGTTTTCTACTGTGCCATGGAAGTTGCTATTGATGGAACTAAAATAGTGTTGGAAAACGCAGGATAGAATTAGTACTAATCAGGATGATAGTGGAACTCATCATATTGGTATTGGAGCTCATCAAAGTGGCATTGGAACTCATCAGAATAGTATCGGAAGGAACCAATCAGAATGGTATTGGAACTCATCAGAATGGTATTGGAAAATTTATCAGTATGGTACTGGAACTTGTCAGACCAGTTTTGGAAAACTCGTCAGAATGATACTGGAATTCATCATAATGGTATTGGAACTCACCAGAATAATATTAGAACTCATCAGAATGGTATTGGAAGTCAGAATGGTATTTGAGCTCATCAAAATGATATTCGAACTTATTAGAATAGCATTGAAATTTATCAGAATGGTATTACTACAGTAATTACACATTCTAAAGTGAGATAATTTAGTTAAACTAGTTCAGTAACCGGATGTTTCATTGCTAATCGTTATATTACATTGTAAATTGTACATGGATATTATTAGTCTATCATTTTTGTGGATCTTTTTTACTTGAGGGTTAATGTCATTGCATTACGTCACAAAAACTTCACTCCTTCTATTTTTCATAACTTCTTCGTTGCAAAAAAGTATATTTCCAAGTACTTACTCGATACAAAAATGAAACTATTGCAAGCAATAAAAGTTTTTATTTTCATTTTCATTTTACACATGAAAGAAAAAATTATTTTTTTAATTTCACATTTAAAAAAGGAGGACCGAAATTTTTGACATCCAAATGGTTTTTACGACAATGCCATCACTGGTAGAGTGCTACAAATGAGAAATTTTGTCCGAGTTGAGCCCTGGCAGCTTCCCTAATATACATAACACAGTAAACGTAATTTCTAGGAACAAATGTTCAATCTACAGTCGAGAACTGTCACACAAGATTATCCTGCCGAGCGCCGCCGATGTACATATATAATTAGCACATTCGATGAATCAAGTAGGCAACAACAAGGATGAAATTATCTTTAATGTTCCCGAGTTTCTCTGTTTTTTTTGTGCACTACAGGGTCAACTTTTGTCACTTAGAATAATGTTTTGCTGAGAAACTTATTACGTTGCAAGATCGAATGAGTCAGAGTGTCTCTTCTAAAAAATTGATGAGCTCGAGTACCGACGTACGAATACCATGCCTTCTACCTACGGCTGCAAAGTGAAAACTCATCACTTAAACCTTCCGATAAATTAAGAAAAAAAATTAAAAATGTAAATAGAGACAAGTATAAGTTGAACAACGCTAGTCCTAAGCTGCTGAGGATGGAAGAAAACAAGGATCGAACACTCTACTGGTACCCGGAGTGCAGGTTAGGTGGACAGCCACGCAGTAACCCCGCGCGAGTAGTTAAGAATAAATGGACTCGTACAATAAAGTGCTGTAATTCATGAATCTTTAATTCACGAAAGCTCTGATTCATGAGAAGTTTTTGAGAAAACATTGATATTAATTCATGAATTTGTGTCTACCTTCGTTAATTCACGAAGGTCTCGAGTCATAGTCGTACCAGACTTCCTATCGCCTTGTAAGCAACATTCCCTCTTGGTGAATAAGGGCTCTCGACTCGTGAGTGGCTGAGACAGGGCCAACCAGCTCACCTGCTCCGTGGTTGCAGAAGACAACCAACTCACCTGCTCCGTGGTTGCAGAAGAGGGCCACCACGAGCCATGCTACCGACAGCACTTTGCCAGCCTCCATGTTGCCTCAAGCAGACGATGTCACCACCCTCACCCGCAGCCCTCTTATATAGCAACTGAGGCTCTTCTCTGTACACGTGATTCCAATACAGGGGACTGATAAACAGCTGTGCTCTGTTGACTTGGTGATAGTTTTCGTTAGATTTATAGTTGCTAAAGAAAAAAACGGTTATTGATACAGTTAAACGGTCGGTACGAGTAAAAAGCATGTTACATTCAGACAATTTATTTTTTCCTAAAAGAAAAAAGGTATGGAAAACAACGATAAGCGACTAAGCTAGCTACAAGTGAAGACATTCATGGGACGTAAAGAACCTCACGTGGACATGGTCTAGCTTGTCTGCTTCTTACGTAATACATTCCCAGCTGGTCCAGAGTTACTTTTTTTGAAAAAGCGAAGCACAAGTTTTTTCTTCGAAGGTTTTAGTAACAACAGTCGAAAGTACGACAGATAAATTCCCTTGATTTAGTTGAAGGAATTCATTACATTGATAAAGGTTGTTTGTACGATCGTTACTCTACACGCACGATGTGTGCTTTAGGGGCGAGGTAAGAAAGTACGGGAAGACTTCTCCTTGTATCATACGTTGGAAAATGAGAAGTGCATACATTTGGTCTTTACTTTGTCATCCAAATACACCACAGAGAACTGAATTTGAATAGGCGAACGTGTTAAAACTGTGTTCTTGGACTTACTTCGCGAGAGTTTGAATTGAATAATATGCTATTCCGAGGGCCAAGTAAGGAAATCGGCGGCATATATTGAATATTGACTTCCACAGATCAGCAGGTCATTTCAAGGAGATGAAAAAAGAAGGTAGAAACTAATTATAATTGGATAAGAACCGAAACTCAGTAGCCAGTCAGTCTTCATTGGTGATGGGATTGACCGTGTAAGGGACATATACCAAATAAACTGCATTTATATTTGCAGTTTATTTTTTCAAACAGAGGAGTTATAGGGCGGATAGAGAGAATTCCTGAGAATATGCTGTGTTATGCTACAAAGTGTTATAATACTTACCGTTTCAACGTTTTATCTTATATTTTTGCAACAAAACAAATTTTACCAATATAACATACAAAATAAACACTCAACGGCTCCTCATTGTACATTAACACCATTTACTCAACATGCTTCCCATTGACGTCAACGACACACTGAAGACGTTTTAAAACGACCTACACGAGTCACGAATAAATTTTCGAAAGATTTTGGGCCATTGCTTCGTAAGTTTAAATTTCAGTCCGTTGCATTTACATTACATGTTGCTAAAACCTTGCTCTGAATTATGGACCAGACTCAGAAACAACAGCCCATACCATCACAGACGCTGTTCCCTGTCTCCGCGCGATACTCCGCGGTTCAATGCCACCATTCCTTGTCCGAATTCGGTCATTCTGAACGTTGAAATTCTGTTAAACATCTTATTTCTTCTCATCACTGAAAACCAGGCAAGGCACTTCGCTTTCCTAGATACTACATGGTAGGTTTTTCACTCTGGAAATGAATTTCTCAACAGAGTTTGCAGAAAAAAGTTGTTTCTTCTTATGTTTATGAAGAGAGCTTTTGAAATCTTCGTGCAGAATGATGGACGGGGTTCCGACCGATATATTTTCCTGTTTTTTCCAGACTTCTGAGAAATCTCCTAGAATTTCTTCGCCCAACCTCTGCGTTTGATTTACTCAATTTTGATGTTTTTCTTGTTGGAAGATGTCCTTATCCAAGCCTATTGTTATTTTTAGTTACGTTGAACTGTTTTAAGGTTCTCTAACCATCGTATACCGTTCTGTTGACCTATAAAGCTCTTATTTCTTCACATAGTAATTGACTTACTTCTAGTAACTCTGAATTGCTTTTATTTTCGTCATATCTTCAGCCAATGCGAAATACCACTCTGAAAATATGAGAAATTGTTTTATTTTAATTTAACGATAACATTGATCATTCTGTATTAAAAAAAAATACTCGAATCACAAGTTATTATTCTGAACACGAGAACAAGAGACAAGAGAAGCCGCTTGTGAACTTATCATATTATTACCTGGAATTATTATTGGATTAAAAAGGTGAATGAACGTTTCCTTTTGAATACAATGATAATTCGAGTCAGTAAATATAATGCGTGGAAGTGGCTTTTCCAGCTCAGGTGTTCATAGAAAAACTTTACAAAAGGCAAAACATCAATATTACACTTCAGTAGTAATTGTTTCCTTTCATGCTCTTTAATGGCTATAATTGAACTAATATTATTTGGAATAACTTGATCATGATCTTTGAAATGAAAGTATGCATTGTCTATTAATGTTACATTAGGTTCTTACGCTTCTGAACAGATACAATATATGTTGGTATCGTGGTGCAGAGCGTGCGTTCTATGAACAGACTCTACACAAAAACATCATACCCATAAACTGAGCTCAAAAAGTATTTCTGTTCGAAAACGCCTGAAATAAATTCTGATGTAATCCCTTTGTATTTTTTAATAGAAATTTGATGGTATTTAAACACAAGTTTTTGCAATGAGAAATGCATCATGCATACTCCATTTTTCACCACTCGTTCGTTCCAAGGTCAAGTGCAGGACAAAAGCAGTGAAAGGTGAGTAAGCAAATTATGTATTGCAAGCCACCAAGAAATAATAAGTGAGCTATCAGTGTCCAAGATTACCACCTGGCGATCCCACGTCTGCTCACATCCAACTTTTCACAGACACGTTTCGAGTCGTGGGAATCTGTTTCTTAAAATGACGAGCTTTGCCTGTCAACTAGAGTATCTAGTGAATAATGTGCATGAAATTACAGCTATAAATCTTAGTATGCGAGTGCTTAAGAGTCAAAGTGAATTCAATTGTGCTCCTAAGTGATAACCATCGTATATTGTTTTAAGTTGACTTTAAGGTAGCGGCAACTTGCTCACATATTGATTCGTCTTTCACAATAACGTTATAATTTGAGTTAAAATATGTTCAGGGTGAACTCGTACATTAATCCTCATTCGTACAGATTGGCATCCTGCACTAACGGTCCGTATTTTTGTCATGTTATACTTATTACCAAAATTCATAATAAAAAAGGAATTTTCCGTAGTTTTCCTTACCCTCCCATGCCAATCTCTCATGGCAATGGCTGAATAAAGCCGTTTCATGCGTAATGAACAATTTTTTTGGAAGAATTAGTTGTTATCACTTTTTAGAAAAGATGTTTCTAAGTCTTACTGTTGCCATGCAGAAGCTCAACACTTTCACGCATTTTCTACCTGATCTTACGAATAAATTAGTGAGCCCTACAGTGATGCAGTGCGTTCCTCTCGATTATGCAAAGTTATTTCAGGAATTTTGTTATACAGATATAAATGTACAACAAAAGGTCACAAGGGTCAACAACTCGAGCCATTCTGAATCATTTTCAATTTACGTTACTTAAACATTGATGAGGGGTTTCACGTAGTTTTTGATTTTTAGATCAAAATAGCATTTGAGGGTGTAGTGGGCTCCATGGCGTACTGGTTAGCGTGATGGCCTCGCAGCCG
>VOMN01055815.1:0-12185 GCA_014899125.1 Orchestia grillus
TTTTTTAATTTTCTGTGTTATTTTAGCAAATAAACTCAGTGATGACGCTTTTTAGGGCCACTAGCATAATGAGCCAAAAATCATAATTACTTTTTGTGCACCTGTGCCCAAATCACTCCTGTAAACCGACATCTTTCAGCTGGTCTATCAGCTGATAATAGTAGCCGAATTAATGTTTTAAGTGAAACCAAGTCGATGTCTGTGCGATTGATACCTACTGACTAATAAGTATTTGAAGATTTTAACACTTTTTTGTGACTCAACCTGTATAATTAATGGCTTCTAAAACGACAGGTCACTTTGCGGAAAAAACGAATACCCAGTTCCCTTCGTGTTCTTACGTATCAAAGTTTTTCAGCATGGGTACCCGTATATTTATGTGTTTGTTGTGCCAGCTTTGTTACGAAACAAAGCGTTTGGGTGTTAATTTCACTAGGAGTGCAGATGGAAATAATATCGCTGAAATGCATGAATTTCGTAGCTCAGTCTCGAAGATAGCATGAAAACTTTCCATCTCTCTTACGTGTGATCGAATTTTTTGACGCAAGCGTTCGATCTTCATTTTTATCTATCTAGCTCGTTTGTTTCATCCAGTGAAGGGATCCATCTTCGCATCTGCGTTATTTAGTTTGTGTTGCAAGTTCAATAAAACAAGACGGGAGCTTGCGCTACTTTTAATGAGGATAAACCAGACGGAAGTTGCTAAGCTTCTTTGGCTTTCCGTACACGTACATTTTGGCTGCAGGAAATGCGAGGGGGTTTTTGCTTCAGGAAGTATTCAGTGTTTAGTGCTGCTGAAAGCATGGCTAGTCGTCCCTTTGAGAGAAACATGCCCAGTCGTTCCTTTGATAGGAACATGGCTAGTCATTCCTTTGAGAGAAACATGGCTAGTCGTTTCTTTAATAGGGACATGGTCATTCGGTCCTTTGAAAAGAACATGGCTAGTAATTCCTTTGAGAGAAACATGGCTAGTCGTTCCTGACCAAGCATAACCAATCGTTCTATTGAGAGCCACATGGCCAATCGTTCCTTTCAGGGACACATGACCAATCGTTCCTTTGAGAGGAACATGACCAATCGTTCCTTTGAGGGACACATGACCAATCGTTCCTTTGAGGGACACATGACCAATTGTTCCTTTGAGGGACACATGACCAATCGTTCCTTTGAGAAAAACACGACTAGTATCAACGAGAACGTGGCCAGTTGCTCCTCTGAGAAAGTCTTGAGTAATTCATTTGAGAACATGACACATCGGTTCAGCTAGATCATATGCGATATTATATATCTCAACTCTGTTTTGAATTGAATGCTATTCAAAGTTTTTCCTTTTAATGTCGACGAAATCGAACTCTCATTGAAGGATTATTCGGGTTGTTGGATTGTTACACTGTTTTCATTTGATTAATAAATTTTTCAGGAACTTTTCATTTTCTTACGGTCGTAGTTGTATCATTAGTATAAAAAATTGCCGTTTCTCTAGAAATTTTTGAGCATTTGAATTTGAGAGACATCTTATTGAAGGAAAGTAGTATCTAAAAGTGAACGAGGAATACTGTTACTTAAACATCATGAAACTAATTTTAAGCAACGAGGAGAATTCAAGCCTGAAATATCAGATAATACAGACGATCAGGGATCAATAAAATAAAATAACCAGTTTAGAGGTCCACATTTTCTAAGTTCAAGACCGAAGAGAGAGAGAGTTCCCCTCGACTGCCAACTGAGCGAAGCAACGCACAAACTGGCGTCCTTTACTTCACTTCCACGACCTTGTAGGTACCCGCGACTGTTCTGGCCAGCGTCAGGTACGTGGCGCAAGGGTACCAGCAGATCATTACAGTATTTTTTACTCAATTGTCGATCTCTGAACCGTTCTCAAGACGCCCCAGTCCTGCTCGCCAGTAGCCAAGAGATGGAGAGGAGTCGCCCGTGCTGACACGGAGCAGTAACGACTGGGTAGTCAAGGAGCTAGAATTAAAGCTGGAATTAATTAGGAGTTTATGGTGAAGTTGAACAGAAAAATGGAGAACAGTACATCGTCATGATAGTTAATTCATTGTGCTAAAGGTTTCATCAGCTTTACGAACAGTGTCAGGACGTAAGTATTTGCACTACTCTATTTTTCATGTATTTTCAAGATTTCGAGTTCTTTCTCGGGGAAACGAATTCAGGTAGTTCAACGAATATATATTTACAAGGATGTTCAAAACAAACCAGAAAAAGATTTATTGACGACCAGAAAATCAATTTTAAGCGAAAAAATGTACGGAGCAAATATACCCGTATTTGGCCAAATTTGATTTCTTGTTAAATCATTTTTATTTTGTTTCACAATTTGAGTATCATGGTTGAAAATATTTCCTAAAGATTCCAAGAACTTCAAAAAACAAATGTGACGTAAACAAACTACGAACGGCACAATCATTGCCTCTCTTGATTTGTCGAAGATGGATGCTCAGTCAATAGAACGCCAAAAGCTAAAGAAATGCCTGAAGCTATTCAAAAGCGTTGGGCGTCATAATGTGAAGGCCCATAGGCAAATTGATGGACGTTCCATGGTTCCACACTCAACTGTTGAGGCAATGGTTAGGAAACATTGAGAAACTGGGACAATATATAACCTGCCAAGAGTCGAAACTCCTCGCAAGATCGCAAGCCATTTTTGACACTATGTGCTGCGTAAGGTGACGAATAAGCCCATGACAACCCGTACATACTTACAGAAAAACTGCAGTTGAAATGAGTTCACGTCAGTAGAAAAACAGGTACTAGAGAATTGCATCGCAGTGGTCTACATGCCTTCACTCCACGCAGAACTCCTCTTCTTACAGCAAGCCATGTGAAGAACCGTTAACGTTTGATAAAGACCGTCTTACAAAAAAATGAATTTTGGGAACGCGTTGTATGATCCGTTGAAAGCAAAATTGGACTTTTCGACCGAAGCAACGCTCGTCACGTTTGGATGAAAACAAGGACTGTCTATGATCCCAGGAATATCATTCCTTCCGTCAAGCGTGGAGGAGGCAGCGTCATGGTGTGGGGCTGGTTTAGTGTTATTGGTATAGAGGAACTCCATATCATTGAAGGAAAAATGGATAATTCCCCGTACAGGCAGCTACTGGAGCGGAAGCTGCTTACGAGCGCAAGAAAATTCTACGTCCGGCGTAAGTGGATTTTTCAGCAAGACAATGATATCAAAAATGCGACGAAATTAACAGAAGAATGATTCGCAAATAAGGAAATAATCACCTGACCTCAATCGCAGTAGAAATTTGTAACGAATATTCGAAACTGCTATGCACGGAATTAGTCGAAGAGACCTTGCTAATTTGAGGATCATCTGCATGCAAGAATGGAACAAGATACCCCAAACGGAATGTCTAAATTTAGTTTTCAGTTACAATAATCGTTACCATACTGTTATTGCAAATTGATGTCACGCCACTCAATACTGAAGACTTGTTTTTAGCTTTGGCCAAATACTTTTGTCATCTACATTTTTTTCTTTGCTTGGTAATTTTCTAGTGATCAATCAATTTTATTCTCTTGTGTCTAAATATTCGGATAAACATATGTTTTCTAAGGTCCTGTACTGTTTACCTACCCCAAATCAGAGTTTGAAATGTTCAAAGTACATCAAAAATAGAGTTGTGCAAATACAACTCTTATGTCCATACCCTGTACGTGAATTTATAGCGTGCCTTAAATAGACGTAAATTTAACATCGTAAGTTTTACTGAGGATCCGCCAAAGCAGTAGACTTTTCATTTCGTGTATATAAAAAATTATGTTAAAACTACAGCTACGATGAGGTTACATAAGCAGTCCTTATTTCTAAGAGACAAAAAATGTCTGCTCAGCAAACAAGACTTCCCTTGAAAGGACGCTTGGAAGTGTCATAGCTGAAGTAACGTTTGTACATGTAAGGCAGAACGTGCGTAGTGCAGCGTAGACGTGTGTACACACCAGCGCTGACGTGCGTACACATCAGCGCTGACGTGCGTACACATCAGCGTTGACGTGCGTAGTGCAGCGTAGACGTGCGTACATACCAGCGCTGACGTGCGTACACATCAGAGCTGACGTGCGTACACATCAGCGCTGACATGCGTAATGCAGCGTAGACGTGCGTACACACCAGCGCTGACGTGCGTAGTACAGCGTAGACGTGCGTAGTTAGCAGCGCTGACGTGCGTATTAAGCAGCGCTGACGTGCGTAGTAAGCAGCGCTGACGTGCGTAGTAAGCAGCGCTGACATAGGTAAAGATCAGCACTGCCTCACAGTACGAACAAAACAAAGAACCGAGTCCTGCCTCGAGTAATGAATACAATGGTAGCGCACGAAGAGAAGTCCTTTCAAATATGCGTAATTTGCACCGCGCTCGTTTAATGAAAGCAGTGACCGCAGAGCTAAAGAGAGTGATGAGCATAGAGATAATGAGAGTGATAAACGCTCAGTTAACGAGACTGATGAACGCAAAGCTAATGAGAGTGATGACCGCAGAGCTAATGAGAGTGATGAACGCAGAGCTGATGAGAGCCATGAACGCAGAGATAATGAGAGTGGTGAACGCAGACCTAATTAGAGAAATGAACGCAGAGCTAATGCGAGCAATGAACGTAGAGCTAATGAGAGTGATGAACACAGAGCTAATGAGAGTGATGAACACAGAGCTATTGAGAGTGATGAACACAGAGAATTAGGATTGTGCTGGGCACAGCGCTAATGTGTGCAGTGTACACGGAGTTGGTGCGCGTGTGCAGTTTACACGCAAGTGTGTGCAGTGTAGAAGGAGTTGGTGTGTGTGAAGAGAACTTCGCCATTGAGCGGCGGAACTCCGGGCTCATATGCGTGTGGAACGCAACGGTAGTGAACGAGGGGAGGCACCAATGCGCCTAATGTGCTCCATGCTGACCCGCACGTGCGCGATGAACATGGCGCTAATGTGCGCGATGCAAGCTGCGTCACCATGCGCAATGAGCACCTCACAAACCCGCGTAATAAAAGCCTGCGTAAGTGGTCAGTAATCCCCCCGGGGGCGCAGGTGGACCCCCTTCATTAGAGCGAGTTTTACCCCAGAAGTGCTCTCGAGCGACTCTGGCGCTCACAATACCTTTTAATTAAGGGACTGGCTAGCCTTGTTTAGCGCTAGGCAAGCACGGCGGTGGTCTTGCCACAATCCGCCCTCGCTACACCGCTGGTGGAGCCCGGCACCGACGTGTGCTTGTGGGATGAGCGGACGGCGGCGCGGCGGTCCTGACTGCCGCCCGGCGCTGCAGCGCTGATCGCATGTAGCCGGCGCCGCGGATATTCCCTTGCCATCTCTGTGGTCATGTCACCGGTGCGGTGACGCTTACCTTCCCTGTGGTAGTTCTACTTCCTGCCATTATATGCCTGGAATAACCGTTGAGTTCCATGTTATTACTGTTGTTATAGTTCTTATTCTTAATCTTTTTATTATTTACATTTATTTTCATTTTTTTTCTTATTATTATTCTCAATATCACTATCATCAGTAATGTCATCGGTATTATTTCACTTTTATTTTCGTTCATGCTATTTTTAGTTTATATAGTCGCTATTCCCTTTTGAAGTCCAATTCAGAAAGAAGTGGTGCCGTAAAACTTGCAGTACGGACTCAATTAGAGCGGCTAGAATGACGCTGGAGTTGCTGCACCATCTGCGCCCGCAAATCTGACCTTGGTGCTCGTCAAGTGAAGAATATTCCATGTTTTGTTGCTCTTCGGCCCGGTAATTGCCTTTAGCCAACCTCTTCAGGGTATTAAACCCCATTGTCAGATCAGGGGGACTAATTGTTGTATTTATCCATTTCTGGACAATGATTATGATATGCAATCAAAGTAAGTTTCTCTTTTGGTATGGAGATTTTGATATAGATCAGAGAAGAGCCAATCAATTCAGTGGGCGAGCATAAATCACGACCAGCACATTGTCGCGTCCTGTTGACAAAGCCATGACGGTGCGCACACAGTCGGACTGCTATCGAGCCATAGGATCACCGGACCTCTTATTCTCATTGAAACTGACCTAAAGTATTACAGTCACTCATTAATTTCCCAGTTATCAATATATATCTCCATAACTTTTAATACAAGAGGTTGTACTCGCCTGCGATCTTCAGAGATCTCACCACTATGCATTGCTGATTGAATAACAATACGGGGACGGGGGAATGAATATCATAGTATTTTGTTTCTCATGGTGAAGCCGACCAACTGTATACTTTAACTCCAGTTTTGCCAGAGATGCTGCTTGGTTATCGTCCCTTAGCTGATTTGCATGGTTTCTCGTGTAAGCTATTCCACTACCTTCATGTCACTCACACTACATCCATCGTATATCCTATACATCGACTGCAACACTGCCAAACCGGTATAAATATCATACCTTCATACCTCCTTTGTCATTCAGAGCGCATCTCTCGTGTCCCATACTCCGACTCCGGCGCTGCCAAAGCGTCCTTCCAGATTTTCCATTGGAAACTTTGCTCTCGTCCAAACTTTGAGGCGTGTCCTCAAAGTAAGAATCGGACCGTAATCTATTGGCGTGAATGCGTGCTTCGGTGCCCAACTTTGCTTTGTAATGCAATTGTCAAAAGTTTCGACTTATGAGCTCTCCAACTCCATCATTTAGAATATTTTCTCCTCATTGAGACAGAATTTAGGGCTGCTCAAGCTTGAAAACTTTTTCTTGCTCTGCGAAATCGGGCGGAATTTGGAAAAGGAAGCGTGTTAGAAATAATATTATGAAACTAAAATTGCCGTCGAGAAGAAGAGACGACTTGTGCCCTTTATTGTGACTCTTTGCACTTGAGCTTATGTTATCGCAGACAGCCTGCAATTCCGCTGATCGTAGATGTCTCGTGTAACATACTGTGTGTGGCGATAGTGAATTATTTGACGTTTATTAAATTCCTATCAAAATCCTTCTTATCCTTAGACTGATAATCAAAGATAATCTATTAGATTATCATCATATCAATTAGATAATGATGAATCTATGATCTCTACTGGAGAAATAACAATGATTGATTGAAAGTATGACTTAGACTCCCAGCAACTAATTAACGTAACCATTTGTTATTGGTCATATTAGCATCGGAGATTCAGTATACATTTCTTTCATGCCAGCACGGCGCTGTCTGGCGTGGGTCATTCGCTTTGTTCTTAACTAACAATGAAAAAAGCGATGTTCTGGGGATCCGTGTTCTCAGGTTGTGTTTGAAGGTCTATCCGTTTCATTTCAACGTGCCTAATTAGATCTAAATAGGCATACTAAGAACTGCTTTTACGAATCCACGTGTCAATTTTTTCCAAGATTTATGCATCACTCTTAAAACTGCTCTACCTCACTGAATGACATATCAATGGAAATGATCCCCTAGCCTTGAGTGGATACGTAATCCATCTTTCCTTCTCAAAGATACAATGAACACTAAGGCTAGGTTCACCTAGAAAATGCTGTTAGCAGTAGGTGACGTGTACCAAACTAACATTTTCAGCCTTCCTCCTCACGGTGGCTAACATGAAGGTTCCTGCCAGGTCCGCAGCTCCAGTAATGCTGACGCTCTCGCACACGCACTGAAGTCTAATTACCGTGACCGATGCCAATCATCGTTTGCGAACTGAACATCTGAGACTTTCGTTAATGTATTCTTCTTATCACCGATTGCCGCTACTTAACTAAAAATATACGAAATGTTTTATTTATTTGAAGACCGTTTAACTCCTTAACTCTTCTACACACCTTCGTCTTGGTGATCTATGTCGGCAAGTTTGGCAGTAATATTAATTATTGTTGACAATTCGTGGCTACTTCGTTGATTCATTCCATCGCTCTGAAAAAAATTCCAACAAGTAGGCGTCCTTTTAAGAACTATGTCGGACTTGCCTTTCCTTTCGTGAGTACACACTACTCCGTGTGCCTCTTACTTGTATTTTCTTTTCAAGCCTATACTGTTTTTTCCTTTAGAAATCTGTTCTGGGTTTTTCTATTCAATCCATCATTGCCACGGGCCCTTTCACTGGGTGCTCTACTCGAATGACTGCAGGATGCGTGCACTACAGTAATAATTAAGAGGCACGGCTGCTTCCTCTGGTCTGTAGCGAGCGCTGGTCTTGCCCTCATCCCATAGCTGTGGTGCCCCCGTAATTCTTGTCGCTTCACAAACACTCGGAGCTGAGCCGTTTTTTGGCTTGCAATACCACGGATATTTTCTCCTCGTCCTTTCTGCCTTTTTTTGGAGGGGCGGGGTGCCCACCGACCGCTGGTAACGCGAAAACTAGACGAGTGTCGACTTGCTGTCCTGATTTTTGCCCGCTCTTGCCGACCAACGATGGGATTGCTTTTTCTGTGTGACGAACGGTGGAAATTCGCATGACTCTTTTACAGGAAATGGATGCTTGCTGTTGCGTATTAGAATCAAAGGGTAGTGTTTGTTTGTTAGTTGGTTGGTTGGTTTCCAAACGTGTGAGTTAAATTTTACCGTTTGGTCGCTCTCGGTTTCATCAGATCTTCAACAATCTGATGAAATTTCAAGGAAACATTTTACCGGTTCGCTCGAAATTCGAAAACTTGTTCTTCTAAATTCAAGCAAAGTTATTTAGAAATCGGCAAATTTATATGTGAATTGAGCGGGAAAACGTGAATTTTTTACGATAATAAAATGTAAAAATTACATAAATAATGCCCTTTTTGACAATTCTAGTTTCAGTCCGATTTAAACGGAGTAACGTTTTACTTGTTGCATTGGTTACCAGCTCGACCATTCATTTACTGCCATAGCAATCATTTGCTTTCATGTAATCCAGGCCGTAATCCTGCTCTGGTTGCGAGGTTCTCTATGTAATTCTGGCATTTATGAAGTTTCCGATTGCAACTAAACATCAAGGGAGTCCGCTCTTTGACAGTCTTTCTCACCTGAGCCAGAACCCGGCTTGGGTCTGGCAGTCATCGACCCGTGCCGCGCTGCTGTGAACTCTCACGTTTCTGGTTTCGAGCGAGTTTCTGGCTGCTTTTATCTCACTCTAAAACTGTGCTGTTTGAAAACGAGATTGCACCAAAATTTTCTCTTGCCCACCAGCTCTTTGCAGCTAAGAAATTTACTGAATATATTTCTGTTCATTTACAGCTTTCGTATGTATTGGAATCGTCCATTTAATTGAATGGGATCGAATATGACTTTTAAATCATTTACTGCATACTTTTTCCTAATGGCAGGTAAGAAGATTTGTGAGTAGGATGCCTTTTCATCTCATATTTTCTGGGTATGTCGCTGACTTCCGCGTGTGTTTTATTTGTTTTAAGAACAAATAATAACGTATAAAGTTCCACAAATCAGCCTACAAGTCAATTTATAGTTTCAATTAAGTTTAAATATCTTGAAAATAGTAATTTGAAATTTCCAAATGTCAATTATGAAAAATTATATTGTATTTGCATCCAATGATACCAAGGGTTTGTTTCTCTGAAAGACATTAATTCGATTGTGGAAATTATGCTCCGCAAATTTTAAGATACTGTTATAGTTTCTGTTTTTGAACAAATATGCATTTTAGTGCAGAACTGCAAATAGCTTCATGTCAATTTTATAGATGAATATCGTTATGAAAGTTCATTAATACCTAAATTAATCTAGCTTTCCAGTTTGAAAAAAGGTGCGAACAATACCTACATTAGCGAACAAAACGTTAGTACCAATTAATGTTACCACCGAGCACTTCCACTCCAGATTCCTATTGTCATTCCACTAACCATTATTGTGCTTAATGTTCATTCTCTTTGCCCTCATGGTGTAGCATTCTAACTTCTTTCTTTTCTCTTTTCCCTTCTACTGCATGTTCTTCATGGAAAATGGCCATAGAGAACTACGACAGAACGAAGTAGCAATTGAGAACCACAGGTCATGACTCGTACTCTATTCAATTTTGAAATTTGATCTTGTTCTCACAAACAAAATGCTAAACTTAGATCTCCATTTTGTATACAAATTTATGAATTTTAGCGCTCAGACGTATACCATTTGAGCAAAGCCTGGCTCTGCGAGGTGTGATGCGTAACCTTCATGCTCTTTGAACTTGGAGTAATATTGCATCAAAATATGTCATTCTCGCCCGTGCTTGAAAAAAATAGCTCTGCAAAAGGCTGATTTGCACGTTTGTGAAGTGTTGCTCTCAACGAACGGTCGAGTGAAGGTTTTTCATTGTCGAAAGAATCTCTCCGTCATCGTATTTAGCTTACGAGTATCCCTGGCAGCCCACAACAGAAATAATATTTTTATGGAGACAATCTTGTCTTATAATGAGAATTATCAGATCAATTAATGGTTGAAAATTAATTCGATAAAATAAATTATCATATTTCTTCTCGCGTTCTTCGCCCGCGAGCGATATGGTAAATAAATGTTAGCAACAATGTTATGTGCTTTTGCAGCCGATCATATTTGCCTATTTTAATTTTCACTTCTGAAATTCTCGCTTTTCGACTTACGAACGACTCCAGTTAAACTTAATGCATTTAAGGTTGCATTACGCAAACTAATCTCCGCGTAGCAAGATGAACTTTACCCATCACATTGCGTTAGGAGGTCTTTTACCTCTGTTTCAAACACGCATTTTAGCAGCTGTTGCACCGTGGCAACGCATGCTTTGTGGTAGCGATGGTCCTAATTTGAATATCAAGTTTCAACTATGTTTCGAGCTTGAAACCTAGGTAATCATTGTTTTCGATCATGCAAAATAGATGCATTTATTCTCTTTCGTTCACTTCGTGAGAGAAAATTATAATTCGAGTTTCCTTCTAGTCATCGAGTGAGTTGCTTTACTCAAAACAAATCTGTTGGAAATCTGATGTGAATTTCCCATGCTTCTTTTCTAGCATCCATTCGAGTCTTGCCAATTTCCTTCGTGCAATGTTGAGCTCATTTCTACGAATTCTGCGTAATTCTTTTGATGTTCAAACTCTCTCTGTTTGGTATTTTTCATCTGATTGTCCTATTCTTCTACATCCATCGTTTCCGCTTCTAAATTCTTTTGTTTCATCCCGTCCGAGGTGTTCCCGAGCACACGCTCCGAAGAAAATGTTATTTCTGTTCGGGCTCAAGTCGAAGCCATTTTGAACAGCCGTGTCCATATTTAAGGCCACTTGAGAGAGCGAGTCGGACGGGATTTGGAGCCGATTTGGCGCCTCCTCGCAACCGTTCACTGCAAATCCTTCGTGTCTTCTAAGCTTTGCTTGTGTTTATTGGGCACGCGAGGCACAAAAGATAAGATCGGCATTCCGATTTTCGTGCCGATAAATTATTGGGGCAAAAATGCATGAAAAATTTTAGGGTTGACGATTGCGGGTGAATTTAGACCTCAGTCTTGAGGCTGTCGTCGGATAAGTTTTATTTGTCGACCGTTAGCGACAGCCATTTGTATCGCTGTAGACCCGCAGGCCCCACGCCTGCAGGCTCGGGCTCGCTCTGACAGCAGAGCAATCTCGTCTAAACTATACTGCAGTTCTTGTTCCCAGCCTTCGCCGCGTTTGTTACGCTTAATTAATGATGTAATTTTCGTCCTTAAACCTCGCTGCGTGCTTTATTCTAAAGTAATATTGCAGTTGTCACGAAATCATATTTCGGTTGTTACTCTGATATGCAATGTAGTTCTCGTCGTTAAACTCTGCAGCATTTGTTATTCTTAGGTAATTGTACTGTTGTCAGAAAGCCTTGGTACATGTATCCGATAGATTCATAACAGGTTGTAACCAAAGTTCTGTCTGTTTCTGAACTGTAATTTCAGGGCATGATTACACCAATTTAACTTGTGACATATATGTAGCCATCTAAATCACTAAAATAATACTTATTCTTTCAGATTTTATTATAATTATTATAATGAATAACCATTATTTCCCCAAATGCATGCTCTAAGTAAAGAACACATTAGGTATACTTACTGTACGAATTTCACAAGAGCAATATAGCCATTTCAGCAGTAAGATCGCTCAAAAACACTTGTGGAAATGATGTGGTGAATGAAAAGACCTCTAGAAGATGATTTTCACGTTTCAAAAAGAATGACTTCAGTCTATAGGACGAACCAAAAAAAAGACGCTCCAAAGAGCACAATTGGTAGGAATTGCAGGATGTCATTGATGAAAACCTAACCAGTACGAC
>VOMN01055817.1:0-13674 GCA_014899125.1 Orchestia grillus
AATACTGCGATAGCCCACCTGGAGCAGCTCGTTTGAGTCATTCAGACTGAGTTACTGTAGGTACGGTTTTTTTTGCTGTCCGCAAATACGAGAGATGGGGGAAATAGCATTTTGAGTTGAACCAGTTGATTACTAGTCGATTAATTGCATCCATTTTTCAAGCTGGTTCGCTCTCTGGTTAGTGCGAGCTCAATTGAGCGACTAGGCTAATATTCCGTGAATGAAATTTCACTGCCTTATTAATTAGTTTATGATAAATGATTAAAAGAGTTTTTATTTCCCTCGGAGTAACGTTAGAACACCGCGAGACCTACTGCTCGGCCAAGAATCGCTACCAAATGCACTTCTTACTACTGATAGAAGTCATTGAAATAAAGAGGTAGGTTTCCATAACTTACACAAGGGATTAATCTGAAAATATTCATAATTAATCACATTATACTCTTACCTCATATCAGTGTAGAAAAATACAGAAAATATATTTTCACGTGAACGCTCTTAAAACTCGAGCTTCAAATTTGTAAATTAATTTGAGCAATTATTTTTTTGAAGCAATAAAAATTGCGTTTTTAACTATTTGGTGGTGGGTGGGGGAATTTGTAAGTGCACCGAGTTGCGAAGAAGATAGTCAAGAGGAGAGCTCATTTCCCTCATCGCTTCACTGAATTTCCCTCATCGCTTCACTGAATATATGAATTCGTCTGGTCCTTTGTATCAAATAGTTGAGCAACAGAGCATCACGAGTTCAACCTTGGACAGAAAAGATGTAACATTTGCGCTGATTACTAAATCTTGATTACTAAAAACTCAGCTTACAAATCCCGTAAACCCCAAACAAATTTGGTAGGTGATTACAAAATCAAGATGCAGAATGGAAACACTCAAATCATGGCTGCGTTACCGTTTTCCATGCATTTTGTCGTTTTTTTTGCGTCTGCTTCCATTCATAATCTCCTGAAGTAATTCGAAATGGACTTTCCGATATGAAGATAAAGTGCAAATTTTATTAATGGCATTTAAGCTGGAAGAATTTCTGAATTACTCATCAAGCCGTCGGGAGTTCACGCAACTCTGTGCGATACTGAGGGAGGCATGACGGCTCAGGGACTGAGGGAGGCATGACGGCTCAGGGACTGAGGGAGGCATGACAGCTCAGGGACTGAGGGAGGCATGATGGCTCAGGGACTGAGGGAGGCATGACGGCTCAGGGACTGAGGGAGGCATGACGGTTCAGGGACTGAGGAGGCATGGTGGCTCAGGGATTCAACAAATTGCTCTCAGGCGATCACAGCCCTGGAGTTTTTACATAAATTAGTCATCACTGACAAGTCATCACCCTGGCAAGTCATTGAGGTCCAGAGCTAGAAACGAGTTGGCATAGCTTTAAGATGCTCGAGAACGAGTAGTGACAATTTCACAGCGGTTGCAGTTACAGTTCTCGGTTACAGCGGTTGCAGTTACAGTTCGCAGTTACAGCGGTTGCAGTTACAGTTCGCAGTTCCAATTCAAAATAGAACAGAGCTCAGCATAAAACTTACTGAAGTTATCGTATGGATTGAAGTTAGTCTCGATGCGCCACAGCGCCTCAGGAGCTTCCCTCTTCTTACTGCACGTAATTTCTTCTTGACCTTCTGCCCTGCAAGCAAAAAATTGCTCGTCAACGAAGAATTAATCAATATTTATACAACCAGTATTCAGAACGAAAGTTTATCAGTGTGACATGATCTCTGTTTTATGTCTCGTCCATCGTATGGTAATGTTTTCCTCTATTTTCTGAGAACAATTGGCAAACTCAAGCTTGTTCTCGGTGTACATTTGAACTTCCGCACAACGTTTATTTACCAGAACCAAAATCCAATGATGTTTGAAATGAAGCCTCGGTAGCTAACAGTCGGTTCGACTTAGAGTAACTGATATAAGGATTTGTAATGTACGCCAAGAGATCATTTTCTCAAGTCATCTGAGCGTCCACTTGTGAACAAGTAAAGATTTTCTCCGTTGACTCTTTAATCTGAGTCTGATTGCGACGCTGCTGCTCACCACCGTGCCGACAGCTTCTCCAGCGACCAGGTGAGGACGCAGCCTGACTCCAGGTTGACTAACGCAAACTGGGACGCGAGCGGTGAGATCGGGAACCCCTTTTGNGCTGGTGCTGCCCCTCCTGCTGGTGCTGTCCCTCCTGCTGGTGCTGCCTCTCCAGCTGGCCGGGGCCGTGGGGCACCATGACCACCTGCCACACGTGTGCCGACGGTGGCTCTGGCCCCAGAAAGTGTCTCAATGAAAGTCCCCACATGAAATGTTCCAAAGTCCCCTCACAAAACGGTCCAAAGTCCCCGCACAAAACGTTCCAAAGTCCCCGCACAAAACGTTCCAAGGTCCCGGCACAAAACGTTCCAAAGTCCCCGCACAAAACGTTCCAAAGTCGCAGCACAAAACGTTCCAAAGTCCCCGCACAAAACGTTCCAAAGTCCCAGCACAAAACGTTTCAAAGTCCCAGCACAAAACGTTCCAATGTCCCCTTCTTCGTTTACATCAATTAGAACTAATTTAAAAACTCTCAAAGCTTCATATAGTCAAATCTTACCTGGCACGTGTTCCCAGCTGCGAACAGTAACTTGGCCGTACCGCAGTTTCTTATTATAGTAATATTCACCATTTTGTTATTTAAACGATCTAACGCTGATGATTTGAAGAACAGTGCCAGTCCTACTTAGACTTAGGCAGGAAGCCCACGAGGAGGACGCGGGGGCGGGACAGAGCACATCAACACAAAGTCCAGCCTCACCAGGCAGGTCCCTGAGGTCCAGCAGGGGGTCTGGAGCGGGGGTCTCAGGGGGCTGTAGGGTCTGCCCAGACACAGCCATGGGTAGGCAAAGCAGGTAAAGTAGGCAAGGTAGGCAAGGTAGGCAAGGTAGGCAAGATAGGCCAGATAGGCAAGGTAGGCAAGATAGGCAAGGTAGGCAAGGTAGGCAAGATAGGCAAAGCAGACAAGATAGGCAAGATAGGCAAGGTAGGCAAGATAGGCGGGGTAGGCAGGGAGGGCAACATACAACGAGTTCACCAATTTAGACTGGTGTTGACTTAGACTAAGTGTACCACAAGGTCACAAGTTGTAGTGTACCACAAAGTCAAAAGATAACCAATGATGGTGGAACAAGACCTATTTTTGTTCTCTATAGCGACATAAAAGAGAAAGTTGCATTCAACAGAAAATAAACTTCGTTTAAATCAAGATCGCATTTATGCAGCATATTGGATTTGAAATGGTATACAATTAGTGCCAGAGTTGGGGCGAGCTCGGCAGATATACAGGGACTAAAGGACGTCGTTGAGGTAGTCGCCGAGAGCGCTCACCTGAAGTTTACATTCAGCAACAGAATAGACGGCATCATCATGCATGTATGGGTACTACTTAAAAAAATACTTGTAGTGAAAACAAAGCTAAGGACAGAAACGCTCCTTTTAAAGTTAATTCTATTTATTGATAAAACTTGTTAGCATCGAATCTACGTTAGTAGCCTTAAAATCAGAAGTATATGAACATCTAGTTGACTTTTATTCATTTTTTTAAAGAGACCGGGAAGTTATTGTCTGTTTGATCTGACAAGTCGATGAGTAGGAGTTACAGTTGAATTTCAGAACATCTGTTCTTTTAAGTTTCTCCGTGAGTATCATTTTCATGAAATCCTTACAAATTGCTGATTACAATTTATAGAATTCAGCCGACGTTTATGGCCACAAACAGCCAGACTCAAACAAGTGACTGTAACCACACTCAAACAAGTGACTGTGGCCACACTCAAACAAGTGACTGTGGCCAGACTCAAACAAGTGACTGAGGCCACACTCAAACAAGTGAGTGTGGCCACACTCAAACCAGTGACTGTAGCCACACTCAAACAAGTGACTGTAGCCACACTCAAACAAGTGACTGTTACCAGACTCAAACAAGTGACTGTTACCACACTCAAACACTGCCTGGAACTCAGGACTCACGTGAGGCGCGGCGTGCACAAGTTTGTGCTTGGTGACCACATGAGCTGCCGATACAGAGGCGGCGACGGTGGCGTTGGTGACGGGGTGATACAGACGGATGAAGTCCCCGTCACGCACTGTCTCCGGCCCGTCTGAGTAGAGGTGGCCGGCGGCGTCAGGGTCGTCCAGCGGGTGCAGGACTCTGCTGCAGCACCCAACCATGCAAGAGACAAATGTTCCTCATGCTACCGTGAGTTGCTTAGTGAGAACTTTGTCTAAGCCAAAGTCACCCCCACTGCACGCCTCACTTTCCACTGTCCAGAACGAAATTTGACTCTATAATCCTTCTGAACAACGTCAAGGAGACAGATGTAGCACATAATGAAAATTACACTCAGGAAATACAGTAAAATATGTACGCACGACACTCACAAATAATTGTTGTGATCTTTGGCCCTGTAGCCCGTGACTTGCTGCAGACGAGGCCGTCCGGCCGGGGCGGGGTAGCTCAGGTTGTGGGAGTGCAGGTACGGCCCCGCCAGATGGACGTTGCGGAGGGTGATCAGGCCTCCATATACCACATCTGAGAACATTCAGCAAACTTTACGTTAAAACACACAACTCAGAAATGAATATAAGCATCATCTACCTCTTTTGAGTAGAATTTTACACTAAATTGACTCTCCCCAGGCGGCTCTGGAGGGGACGCTGAGTACAAGATGGGCTTTGAGGTCATTGCAGTCTCTCGATGACATCGCGTAAAGCGGTTATGGAGTTGACAGCTCAACGCCAAGTTTCAGTTCAGCTAAATTAGTAACTTTAAAAGTAAGTTCTATCAAAAGGAACCTAATTAACGAAAAGTTTGATTTGAATTTATTAATATCACCTAATCAGTATGGCATCTATTTAATACCGTATATACATTATTTAGCTTTTGTACCGAGCAGTCGGACTCCCTCGCATGTCGAGGTTTGTTATTAAATGTTCTTATACTTCGATTGACTTTGTGCATCTGCAATAAAGCGTAATTCCCAGTAACTGCTCATTATTAATTTCAATTGGCTTTCACAGCATACTTAAAAAACTATGTAAAACTTAATTTCGCTGCTGTTCTTTTCTGAAAATAATATTTATTCACTTTGACTTCTATGAATAAGGCTTTGAAAAAGCACTCGTACATTTTACCCTAGTTATACTTCGTGAGAACACTCGCTGTGCTCCAGGTACAATGGCGAGTTGACTGAGAATAATTTCGGTAGGACCCTAAACCGGCGCCTCCGCACGGCGCCTCCCGGCCCCACTCGGACACTATATATTACATTCGACTTAAAAGTTCTCACGTGGGGAAAAATTTGCGCTGTGCAGAATGTTTCCCTGCAGAGTCATCTGGTACTCAGGGCTGAGGGCAGCTTCCTCGCTCCCAACTGAGCTGAACCTAAAAGGAAATCGAACACGTCAAATGAAAATGAATTCTTAGGATATTTTCAAGCCGTAAACTGTGGGAGCTCTGAGCTAGTTATCGACTCGTTGAGTTCGTCTTGCGACGTTAGTTTCGACTTCGTTTACATAAAAATCAGTTCCGGTCGCATCTAGCCAGTGGGCACGAACTTGACTGCCTCAAACCTAGACGGTTCGCTAGTAAATTACAGCGCCGTAACTCAACTGTCCCTACTGTGACCTACTGGTAAATTTATTTTAAATGACAAATGTTTTGGTCCTGTGGCGGCCAGAGCGACTTTTTGACGCAAGGAATGTGAGACTTTCTTTTCAATTCCTTGTCATGGCTAAAAATATATTTAATGATGGCATAGCCTAGAAATACATTTAATGACGGCATGGCCTAAAAATATATTTAATGATGGAATAAATTAAATCAAAACAAAAATAACGGGATTACCTGAGTAAAGACAAATCAAATCCGAGCATAAATTCACTGTCCAACTGCCTGGAACAACTGCAAGAATTTTACATGATTGTATGCCCTGAATATCTTCTCCACCCCGTGACTAAACTCGCGCCTGGACGTCAGGTAGGAGAACTTACTGCAAGTAGTTTTTCTCGCTAAAAATTTTCCTGTGAGTCATAAATGCCTTACTCCAATGACAACTACGTCAAACATGCGAAATTCTCGTGTATTTTTGGTCCAATGGGTTCTTTTAAAATGAGCACGTAGAGTAGAGGGAATTATGATAGCACACTCTTAAATTTGTTTAGAAATTTATTAATACCGCTCCAAATGTTATGAAATTTTCACTGAATTAGGAAAATTTAACCGCATTTTGATATTGAATCATAATTTTTATATGAGATCATTTTTCAAAAAATAATTAGACAAATCATGAACTCATAGTTAAAACTTATTGAAAATAAATATAGAACATTATGAAAAAGTTCTATTTCTGTAGTACTGTGACCCTGACGATGTAGAAATGGCAAAACTGAAGGCTATCTTGTACTGCACACTTGAAAATCATAAATCTACATTTTATTACCAACTACCAAAATGGGAATAAGGTGCGTTCTTACAGATAATGAAAAAGGTCGAATAAGTGCTTTAAAGAGTGAAGGATTCCCTAATTCCATGATTTCTAAAAAGATGGAGAGATCCTGGAAGGTAATAGCTAACTCCTTGCAAAATTCAGACACCTATTAGCAGCAGAAATCAAGGTGGCGTCCACCAAAACCAAGTCCGACCAGTCGCCCAAGGCTGCTACGCGAAGTTAAATCTTTATACCCAAATGTAACACCAAGGAGAGTAAGACAAATTTTGGGCTCATCAGAAAACTTTGTATACAAGGAACGTAAGACTGTGCCAGTGCTCACGAAGTTGCATAAGCTTAAGGGAGAGGAGTGGGTGCGGGAGAACATCAGAAATTGGTCTGAAGCGTTTTTTGAGGTGAAAAAAAGTGTTACTTGGATGGGCCTGACGCTTCTCAGTACTACAGGCATAACTTGAGGAAGTAGGACCAAATCTTCAGCAAATGGCCTTTTGGGGAAAGATCTCCCATGGTCTGGGGAGGTTTTTCCATCAACGGAACGGCGAGTTTAGTGAGAAGGTAAACAGAGGTCTTAGAAACAAGTCTTCCGTTTGTGGCCGAACATCATTCACAACACGTCATCTTCCAGTAAGATAACGCAGCCATCCACACTGCAAGGCTTACTACCTATTGCTAACTATACCAATATAAAAATCTTGAGTTGGTGTGCAAAGTCTCCCGACCTCAATCCCATCGAGAACCTATGGGGCATTTCATGACGGTAGATTTATGCGAATGGAGAGCGAGGTTAGGATGACGCTACAGACTGCCGTAAAGAACGTCTAGCAAATGCCGAGCTTAGCGCTGTCAAAGCAGATCAATTCCATGAAGAATCGTTGGGCTGATGCTCTTCATTCAAGAGGGAGTACATGTAAGTATTACAAACTAGAGTTAATTGTTCAAATTGTTGTTTCTGCACAATGTAAACTGCAATTTTAACATAATGTATTATCTTTATTTCCAACAAATTTTAACTGTGAGTTCATGATTTGTCTAATATCTTTTTGAAAAATAATCTCGTATGAAAATTGTGATTCAATATAGAAAGCTGATTAGATTCTCCTTATCCAGTGATAATTTCATAACATTTGGAGCTTCTAATTAAATGTAAGTGTGCTATCATTATTTCCACTACTTTATTTCGTAAAACATAATTGACCTCTTCATCTTGAGAGTAGTTGTTGTTTTCTCCTGGGAATATTAGGCAGGCATCAATTCTCACGAGTTTTAGGGCGAGGTTAAATGCTTATGTAATAGAGGGCAGCGAACTACCGTCTGAGGTGAAGACACTCACGTCCTGTGGAGGAGGGCGTCGTGGGCCAGGAAGCAGCCAATGTAGACCGCCGCCGGCAGTGCCCCCAGACACACCACTCTCGCCGTCAGGTGCAGCAGCAACTCGCCCTGGGGGGGAGGGAGGTATTTATATGCAACTAAGTATTAAAACGCAACTTTTGAACTATCCGAAACCCGATAGGGAAATATTACTGGACACTACAGCACTGCAAGAAAAGGTAAATGTTTTAGTAGATTTCATCAAAAACCTTTCATTTCTGAGAAATTTGCTTCTGGATCCAACAGACAGGTTTCATGCTGCTTTGTCCTCGCTCCACTCTATATTCACGTGTGTTATACGTCCTTTCCGCCCGTACGATTTTTTGGTTAGGACTATTTCTAACTATTAGAATCTACTGCACTTTGCCCTAACAGATAAAAAAAATTGTCTGTTTGTGCGCTGCAGAACAAGTTTTCATCTTTTTAGAAATTACCTGATGATGACTGCAGCTGCTGGATCGAGCTGGCACAGTGTGTTTTGTTCAGGACATCGGTGCAAAGTTATTCGAGGCAAGCAGTAATAAGCTCTCGACTGAATGAAGATGCAAGTTTCGCAGCATTAACACTTTGACTGCGACGTGCGCCATATATGGTACACGCGATCATCTAACCTAACCTAACGAAAGCACTGGCATATATGAAACCAAATTTTTACGTTTTCATTAAATTTGTATTCGTTACTCGAATAAGCTAGCTTAGATTAGGGGAAAAATGAATAGGATAATCAAATTTATGACAACAAATTCCTTCAACTTCAAACTCACAGCGGAAATTTTTGTCGACATAAAATGTTTCCTGCGCGGAGAATCGCAAAGTGTCAAAAAGGTTTTATACAAAATTTACACTTTTGCTCACGAATCTGGTGGACTGAAATCGTAATCTGACGTACAAGCTCGCGTCCGCCATGGGCGTGGCCCGAGGCACACAGGACGGCCTCGCAGTCACTTCTAATTCATTGAATTCCCTCACCAGCGTAGACCGGCTCAGCAGGTGCCAGAGCTGGGCGGCGGAGAACAGCCCCACCAGCGCCACCGTCAGCAGCCCCACCAGCTTCACGCTCATAACGCAGCCCAGACACAAGCCAGTGGCCGCCAGGCTCCCCCACCACGGTCTTGAAAACTCTCCCTCCCTGCAAGCGAGTTCAGTACTCTTAGTTCTGAACAAATATAAAATTTTCCCAAGTTATTTGATACATAGCTATGTCGTTTATACCCTGCTTTGGATGTTTAAGAGTTTCATTTGTCATTTTCGATTAACAGTGTCAGGGTAGAACAAGACTAGACGTCCAATGTTTCCCTGCCTGGTGTTGCAAGCGAGTCCCAATGGCTTTTTAGGTGACAAATGTAAATAGTGTAACAATGCAATGCAAAAATCGAGCGGAAACTGCCGTGTTCCCGTAACACCGAGTGGGTCAAACGAACTCGGCAGCTCCAGCAGGGGGCAAAGACAGGAACGCTCGGGGGGCCTGCCGCGGCTTGGGTGCCGCTGGACGGGGTCAGATTGATGGTCTCATGTCGCCAGGAAACGTGGGCGAGAAGAGGTGAGAGTATTATGCTAATTACGAAGTGAATGATTCAATATAAAAAAGATGAGAGGCTTAGGAACGAAAATTAAAAATGGCTTGAAGCAAACATCAGCGAGAGCGATTCCTGGCGGCATCCAGTCGAGTGCACCCAGCATGGCAGCATCCAGTCGGGTGCACCCAGCATGGCGGCATCCAGTCGAGTGCACCCAGTATGGCGGCATCCAGTCGGGTGCACCCAGTATGGCGGCATCCAGTCGGGTGCACCCAGCATGGCGGCATCCAGTCGAGTGCACCCAACATGGTGACATCCAGTCGAGTGCACCCAGCATGGCGGCATCCACTCGAGTGCACCGAACATGGCGGCATCCACTCGAGTGCACCGAACATGGCTCACTGCAAAGTTACAACACTAGCGAGCCCAGGGAGGCACCAGGATGCCACTCGTTTCGTGAAAACTTCAATAGCCCCTTATTTTAAACACTGCGAATATAAATTGTTTTGTGACGTTATCTACGCAGACTGCTTGAGACAGTCTACACGCATAATCTATTGATTGCATAGTGTATCGTACAATCTATTGCATTACATTCAGTATTGGATAATCTATTGCATTGCATTCTTTATTGCATAATCTATTGCATTGCATTCTGTATTGCGTAATCTATTGAATTACATTCTGTATTGCATAATCTATTGCATTACATTCTGTATTGCATAATCTATTGCATGACATTCTGTATTGCATAACATTCTGTACTGCATAATCTATTGAATTACAATCTGTATTGAATAATTTGGCTTCTTTTCTTTCGACTTTCAGATTTGGCTCGTGTTGAATATAGCGTATCATGAACCTCAATAGTTCTCCATCTCACAAGAACATTTCACTAAGCGCATGGAAAGTCACGGTCTGCTATAATATTTCTCCGAATAAGTCGTCCCTCTCCACTTTTTAGGCTGAAATTATACCGAACAGGCATAATTTGAATGAAAAGTATATATTTATTCGCACTTCTACGAACTGCAGCTTCCAAAATGAAAATCTAAAAATTGAGGAAGTAAAATTACGTTTCACCAGAAAACCTCGAGCACACTAAATAATTTCCAATGAGCCAGATTTGAAATTTTTGTGTTGCAAATTTTCTTCCAACATGCTCAATACTGCAAAACATGTTCCAGCAGCCGGAACTCGAGAGTGCAGGTGAAATGCACCAGTACGCCTGAAAAGTTCTTTGACAGCAATTTTGGCTTTGAGAGTGAGCCTCTTAGCATAACGAGCTCCGCGCGAAGGCTACTGACGAAGTCGAGGCGCGGTGCAGGCAAGACAGGGAGAACAGGGAGGCCATCATGAAGAGCAGGAGCGGCGCGTCCAGCAGGATGAACTTGGTCAGGGTGAGTGTCCCGGCGTCTGCAATGAGGCGGTGTCCATTGTATACAGATTAGTGGGTCGTGCTTTTGGAGACCTCCAAGTCAAACTCATACGTTCCAGAATTTAAAGATTTTCAGAAATCACTTCGTTACCCATGATGAACATGTTCTTATGAATATGACTTTGTTTACATCATGCATATTTTGCTAAGTTTAAACGATTGCTTTGACTCGCTGATAATTATATAATTCATACAGGGGAAATTTCTCAGATGCATTAACGGCCTTTCCTGAATTTAATTTTCGATTAAACGTCTTGCAATTTACTAGTACATATATATTCCTACTCCATGCCACAACTATGGACATTTTGGCCTAGAGGCGGTCGGCGGTCACCAGCGAGGGCGAGGACGGCGGCCAGGGTGGCGGAGGGCAGGCGCCGGGTGGCGGTCCAGGCGCTGGCGAAGGCAAGGGGCACCAGTGCCGCCCCCATCAGGGCGCAGCTCGCACGCATGAACAGGATGCCCTGGTGGCCCTCGAAGCTGAGCCCAGGGGACGTGAAGGGGTGGCTCCCGTTGTAGCCCCCAGCCCATCCCAGCGTGGCCAGCAGCAGCTGCCACCACAGGGTCATCATAAGCACCGCCATACTCGCCCGATGTCAGCGTAAAACTCGTGCTTTTTCTTGAAGTGTACTCAACATGTCAACACTGGCGACATTATCAAACAGCAACAATGATAGCTATGTATGTTTAGTGCATGCGTTACCCATACTTCAAATCTGCATTTAATTTCACAAGTATTTTAAGGGTTTCTACTACTTTTTTTAACTATATTTTTTGTCATAACTACTCAAGAATTATTGTTTGTAAAATGAGGGATCTTTAAAAATGTATTTTTTAGAAAAGTGGTGCATTTTTTAGTTAGAGAATCCAAACTAATAACCTAGTTTCTACTTTAAATGCACACGAATAATTAAAGTATTTAGTAACTGGTGTGTCGCAGTCGCGGTCGGCTGTCCCACCAATTTATTAGATTAATCTGGGATCAGATTTTTTATTATATTCTAAAGAAATAATAATTACACCGTTTGTAGAAATAACAAAGCTACCGAAGCTAGTTATNATATCGTGATGAATATATATTGATATGTACATCGATCAATCGTCAAAATGTTTCTAGCACGGTTTCCCACCCCTAAAAGCTACTTCAACCCTCAGATAGTGCAAAGAATGGGTTCTGACCTTTAGAATAAATTTCTTAAAAACAGCTGAATCAAGGAAAATAAATGCTTAGATAGTTTGATCTCCCCCTTTTGTTCCAAAGACTTTTGTTGACATCAGAATTCAGACTCTTAAGAGATTTTACGTCGTAGAGAGTTACCTTTGGAGTTGGTATCTTAGTATTTTAACATTTTAGCTTTAGCGTATGATTGAAGATTTGTGAGGTGTACGAATGAAAAATTAGCATCAGATTTTGGCCAACATTAGTTGGGTAATGACTGAACTGACATTTAAAAAAACATGCACATTCTTAAGTAAAACCTCCAAGTTTTGAGACAATATGAACCGCAGGAAACAGCTGTAGAGCTCCTTCGATTGCTCTGCAGGCGAGTTCTACTCACGTCCTGTCTGATACCTTCAGGGATCTGATGCGCTGAACCTCTGCGCCAGGTGAGCCAGCCTCAACACCTGGTCACCTCAACACCTGGTCACCTCAACACCTGGTCACCTCAACACCTGGTCACCTCAACACCCCCTCACCTTCCCTCCGGGGGGATGTACGTCAAAGAAGTACGTGCCGTTGATGTACCACGACAGCATCTTGCCGAAATGAGTTTCATCCCAACTGCAAGCAACGGGATCTGTTAGGAAGCTGCGATCAATGATATAAATTAAAGCCAAAAATATTGAAAAAAGACTTTTCACTCCATTCTTTCTGCTTCAAAATTCATTTTTTGAAACATTCTCTTATTTTGGCCGCCGAATTTGAGTAAAAAATCAGTAAAACCCTCATTTCAAGTTTCTACAAAAGTGTGGATGAAATTATTTGTGCTAGTGTCCAATTAGTCTATAATTTATACCACTACTGATATCATGTACAGTTAGTACCCCATATTCCGCTCATATCACGGAAGCGGCCGAAGATGAGGTATATTATCATATCATTTGCTAGACATAGGCTCCGAGTTCTGCTTCCTCTAAACAAATGGGCTTTATTTTACTTGAAAGTACAAAGCCTGCCACGTCCTGTTATCTTATCGGTCTCGGTTACAGCCCGTTAGTACACGGCCTGTCACGCTATGTTGGGGTCGCCCACTTGATCCTAGCATCAATTTTCTCAAAGTTCTTCTTTTTAGTTCCTCCCTCAAAATGAGTTTGATACTTTTAGGTGTAAAGTTTTTTATATTCTCCTGAAATTAACTTCAGGGCTCACCAAGGCGACATATTAAACATTACTTTGGTGTCCTGGGGTGTTGCGTGGCCCCAATTTTCCTGGGGCGCTTTTAATTGTGTACACAGCTGCAGGCCATCCATGTCTGGATGCCCCAGACCCGACGCTCAGGTCTGAACACTAGGGGTCCCTTGCCGGAGAGTGAGACTCACACGACGGCGTCAGGCTGAGCGATGCCGTGCAGTCTCGTACAGGCCCCTGCCACGCTGCTCAGCACCATCACAGCCCACCAGCACACCGGCCCGCCCGACCTGTTCCAACACTCGCCATTGAAAATCATTGTTGTAGGGGTGCCCATATCCATGAAAAAAACATGGTAAAAGTAAAACCAATTCTCTCGTTAGAGGTGTGACAACTTGAATAGCGGCATCACTCTAACATTCGAGGCTGGCCCCCTCACCCTGTGCTCCAGCTCGCACGATACCCTCACCTCAAGGTGGCCCCCCTCACCCTGTGCTCCAGCTCGCACGATACCCTCACCTCAAG
>VOMN01055820.1:0-12244 GCA_014899125.1 Orchestia grillus
TGGATTCAACCATGAACGGCCTGGCCAACGCACTGGTGCACAGCTCGTGAGATCACCCGTGACAACAGAGGCAGCCGCCACTGAATGACTTCACCTAGCAGCGGTGCACAATTGCACCCACTCTAGTATGAGTTTACTGCTAAAATCCTAAGCGAAACGTACGGGGAAATCTTGTGAGGAATGAATTTTTACACAAGAATTACGTCGTGTCCGTGTTGTGTGATCCAGTATGAGCAGGAGCTGCATCGTGTTCGTGTTGGATGATGCAGTGTGAGCATAAACTATGCTGTATAAGTACGAGTGTATAACTTCCACCTATGCTTACTCAGGCACGGCAGGTATTGGGTAGTTTAGTGTGAACAGGAGCTGTGTCGTGTGAGTATTTACGACCGTTTGACAGAAAACTTGAAGCTTAAAAGTTTAAGTGGGAGACACTGGACACTCTTATGAGCCTGATTAAAAAATTCATGTCCCTTTTGCATACAATGAGCAGGAATGTTTCTAAGAAACCTTTGTTCCATCACAACACAGGTAAGTTTAACGCTGACGACAAGTTGTATATTTCACGCAGGAAGGAAGAACAGGGAAGAAGAAAGAACAGGGCAGGCAAGGTTACATCTCAGAAGTACTGAAAGGCAAGCATGCGTTATAAGGCCTAGCGCATGTGGCAGCGTGCCTGCCCCTTGATCAGAAGGACCCGGGTACAATCCAGATGGTGCGCTTCCTTTGGGAAACCAGAGTGAAGTAAACATTCTTAAAATGCGGCACACGAGTGTGGCCTGGACTAAGGTGCCAAAATATTTTCCAAGGAAGGAACACCATGGAAGGCAAGTACCTCCAGCAGGAGCAGCGTGCTGAGGTCATGTCGTCAAGTCAACACACACCCACCCCACTGCAGAGAACAATGCGCCCGAGTGCACTGTTTTGTGGCATAAGTCCCTCGAAGGTTGAGTCGTCGTCGGAGGTGACTGGCGCAACCGCAGCCAGTCATAGTGCGGCTTTTGGGTCATGTGGTCGTGCACTCGTCCCAACTTTTGGCCCAATGAGTGGCAATCAAGCGAGGGTAACAACATTCGAGGGAGATTACTCCGCGTGCGCGTTGATGGTCTAGATGTTTTACGTCGTGTTGGTATTTTACGGAAAACGGTGTCCACTCTGAAATTTCTGTATTTTCGTGCAAAAACTTGTTGCATCTCAAATGCAACGATTTATCAATATAGGTGTACGGTATGTTTGTTTCGGTTATATCATGAAACAATTTCGTTCATTCTATTTTTATTCACCTGAAACCCATTATTTTATGCTCATTTGAATAATATAAATTGGACACAAAATTCCATGCTCTTGAAGTTCAGCTCGTCAACATCAGCTCCAACTTTTATCGCTCCAAAGTCACAGGAGAAAACCTTCACCATTCAACACAAAAACCTGACCGTTCACAGCATCCTGACGGGCCTAGTCCTGCCCCACAGTTGATGTCTCCGCCCGAGGCCTCCCACAGCCCATTTCCACTCTAAATCGCAGGCCAGAAAACCCGAGTACTCGACAATGGCTTTCCAATACGATATTTTTGTATCGCATTTTGTCTCTATTGCACTTCCGAAAGTGTCAGAATAGAAAAGTTTCAGGCGTGAAAAGGCCTAAGAACGCGGGCTAATCGAAATAGTTCCCCAGTGCAAAACTTGTGTACCCATTGAGTTTGATAAGAAAGAAAGTAAAATCGTTTATTGCGAAATGGGTTTGGAGGTTTGAGAATGGAGAAGTTGGAGGCGTGCACATGTAGGAAAGAATTCAACGTGTGAAAGGTGCTCAGTGAGAAAAATTATACAGAGTATAGTCCCAAGGATATGAGAAATATTTTATTATGCCACCAATTCTAGTAAATATATCACATAAATCTCAACAACTCAAACTGAAGAAAATTATTCTACGGAATCACCACAAATAAGCTAAGACGACAGAAATTTCACATATTTTTTAAAATAGCCAGATGTTTTGGCTCACTCAGACCACGGTAGTTTTATTTTCACACCTGCCCTACAGGTGACAACGTTTGAACGTCGGTGACACGTATATATCAATGGCCTCTACGCGTTACTGCTCTCGCGTATTGCAACCATTGTCTTCCAGGTATCAATATACGCTTGCTTTGGTGTCGTGCTGCTTGTTGTCTGGAAAAGAGCACTTACATGAAAAAAAAAATAAAACATAATTAAATTAATTTTGTTAAGCTGCTCTTGAATGGTACCATCTTGGTTGGATGTATTTATGTATGAAGGTGGTCTTTCTTTGAAAAAAAAAAACGTATATTTCGAGTTGTATAGTCCTTCGGTTAAATCAAATTTACTTGTAAGCCCTTTTAAAGCATGGTGCCTGTTTCAACTAAATATTATATGGTTTATTTTGTACCCATACTTGTTTTTCTGAAACAAGGAAAAATGACCAATTGTGATGTCAGGCAGATAAACATGGCGGCATTATTTGTTCAGCATAATGTTTCGTATCATTTGATATGCAACGGATTTTGCTGAAGCAACACCTTCGCAAGACACAAATTTCATACATCGCCTTTTCAATGAGACAACCCATCTTATCTGACCTCGTACAATTGGCGTCATTTAGCTCTTGCCTCATAATCAAATGTTATGCAAGCGCCTTAGCACCTTCAAAAGGGTTCAACTTTCATAGAAAGGAGAAAGAATAAATTGTAATACAATAGGCCCAACAATTATATGCAAGCGAATCGCAGTTCAGGGCAAACACTAATTCGGGCTTCCCTTCGGAAAAGAATATGAAATAAGATATTCCTAAAAAGTCGACTCACCAGTGTACCCCAGTCGACAGGGGCAAAGATCCCAAACTAAGTACGTATGTGTGTGCGTGAGTGTGTGTGTGTGTGTGTGTGCAGTGCCGTGACCCACACATCTGAATCGGCTGTCGGTTCAAATTGAGGCCAAAGCCCCGTCACTAAAACATCCAAGCCCTGGCGCTCTGCTGACCAAATCAAGCTCAGGTATAACGCAATTCTAACGGAAAAATGGCCGTTTCTTCCGCGTGCGTCCATTTTTTTGACGCTCCGTGGCTGTCGCTTGCACTTCGGTTGTGGTTGCCGCTGACGTGTGGTCGCTTGACCTGCATTGTGTAATTCTAACGTTGAACGTAATTCACCTTCTACATCACTAGGTGTAAAAATACTAATTGCCATCTTCTACATCACTTGGTGTAAAAATTACTAATTGCCATCTTCTACATCACTTGATGTAAAAATTACTAATTGACATCTTCTACATCACGTTGTGTAAAAATGACTAATTGCCATCTTCTACATCACTTGGTGTAAAAATTACTAATTGACATCTTCTACATCACTTGGTGTAAAAATGACTAATTGACATCTTCTACATCACTTTGTGTAGAAGAGATGAATAACGGTCGTCTGGTGTGACCCTTAAGTGCACCTAAATTTAACTTCTACTTTACCAATACTTGAGCGGGCTTAATATTTTTCTCAACATCTTGCAACGAAAGTGACGCGTAAATCCCAGGTAACAGTTTACCCATTCAAGTTTTTTCCATACAAACATTCATCCAAATACCAAACAAAAAGCAGTGTTAGCCTACTGCCAAAAACTAAATCTAAGAGTAATGGATTAAAAGCTTGAAGACTTTCCCGGGTGCAAAGGAAATGGTTTTCAACTCAATTGCCACCAGTTTTCCCCGAAGGAAAGTTACTTTCACAGAGAACACTTTGCTTGAACGAAGGGCTGATTCGAGAGCGTAGAAAGGCTCATGTTCTGAGTGACAACCAGTACGTATGAAGTGGGAAACCTGCTTACTATTAGATTACTTCTTGGATTATTGAAAAGAAATTTAGGCGCACTGGTCAGGACAACACTGGTGTGACACCTTCAAGGAATATCGTGTTGAATCTATCTTTCTCAATGGAAGCACTCAGGCTGGGATCGTACTCTTCTTGAATAGCAGGTAAGCGAGCTATTGGTGCTACTACTTGCACTATGTGCATCCCCCACATGGATGTTTTAATTTCTGGCATACATCCGCAAGGACAGACATAGTCAATCTGAGAAGAACAGTAGCCAGTCTCCTACAAGCCTAGGCGCAGGAATAAGCTCGAAATGAAGGGTAACCGTGTTGTTTTAACCGTAGTAAACATTATTATGGCTTTAACATTGACAAATGTCCAGTGGCACACACTGGAACTAATAACTTAAATTTTCAACACTCGATGAACCACAGATCTATTAAGCCGGCTGAGAAGTACAGAGATATCACTATCACTATCACTAAGGATCTCAAGATGCCAAGGAAAAAGAAAGAAGTGTTAAGAATGCGCGTAGATTTCTTAGTTTTATTGTAAAAATTGTAAGCCCTACGTATCTCTATGTAAAGCACTAGTTCGAACAAATCTAGAATATGCAGTGCAACTCTGGTCTCGTACCCTACGACGAGACATCAATTAGAGCGGATTCAGGGAAAACGAACAAAAATATCCATGATCTCCGGAGCCTCATCTACGAACAGAGTCTTCAACGGTTGAAACTCATTTCCCTTGAACGAAGAAGACTGCGAGGTCAACTAATCGAGACCTATAAAAAACTCAACGGCTTATACGATGTTAAACCCACGAAGGCTCTTCTATAGGGACTATAAAGTTTGCACACGTACCAACCACAAGCTGATAAGAAAAATTTTAAAGGAGTCAAAGACCTTAAATTTCATTCCGGATAAGATCGTCAGAATCTGGAACTAGCAACCGGAAACCCAAGTCTCTGCTGGCACCGTCAGCACGTTCAAAACTCGTCTAGACAATTACTGGACAAGAACTCCCAAGGGTTTTAAATTACTGATTTGAGACTATTTGAAACATCACTGGTGACGTAGAGGATACCGGTACGTGAAAATTGATTACTGTAAATGTGACTCATTTATTCCTGTCTACCTTCTTCTCTTTCCTCTGCAGATGCACAGAGGGCTATTGTAGTGAGGATAATCACATAAAAGGCAGAAGTAAAACTACCAATTCTTTGACTTGTCATGCCCTCCCACTTTACGTCTACTTGAGTGTCGGTACATGATTGGTGTCTGACGTCATAGGACTTGGGTAAAAGCTAGAAACCCAAAAATGGACCATAAGGGTCGTTCCTGTTCCCATATTCAATTTGATTCTAAGCTTACATGAATGCCAGCAATTTGTTTAGGAGCTAGAGGTACAAAATACTATCACGATTTAAAACGTTCTATTCACACCAATTTGGTACTATCAACATAGAGAATGCTTAAATGAATGTATTTAGTTGCCAATGACATCAGATACAGGCGCTCTTAGTTAGTTTTTAGCCCCTTGTTTATAGCAACATTGTGTTGCATAGCATTGTGTTCTTGTTTTAGACAATAACGTGTTGCTATTAGGCAACAGTATTTACATGTATGAACGACGCTTGACACATACTTTCCAATAAGGTTTCACTGTAGCACGCAAATTAGTGATTTTTTCAAATCAATTTCAAATCAATTTTTCTTGTGGCAAGTGAAATCAAATCAATTCAGACTTTAATGGGAAGAGGCGTATGGACTGAGCTAGAGAACTCTAGAGGAAAAGGATGGATTTCAGTAGTCTGTTATTTGGTCAGATGAAAGAAAATTATGCCTATATTCAATTCGAGACAGGTTTATGTTTTGAAGAAATCAGACTGTGACTTCAAAAGCTGAATGTTTGCCGGTAACAGTGAATTGGAGAGTGATTGTGAAAGGCGCCGTTAGGGTTAGAAGGAAGTCTGAGGTGATTTTTATTGACAAGCGGTTCAACCGCCAAGTCGTATGAGCAAAGTAGCAAAAGCCTGGATGGAATCCACGGCATCAAGTCCCTGTCAAGGGTGACCCAAAGTCCTGACATGGATCCAAGAGAACACGTCCGGGAGGACCTGGACTTGAAACTTCGAGAGCATGCGGCTAAAATCACGACCTTAGCAACCCTGAAAGAAACGTTGATAGGAGAGTGGCAAAACATAAATCAGAGAATTGTCTTGACGAAACCCGTAAAAAGTCGAACACAGGCACTGAAATTTAGATAGAAGACATGCTCAATACTAGTTTGAAAAATTGTTCATTAATGTAGAATTGGTGTTGAGCAATTATATTTTGATATTGGATGTGGTCTATTCCTTCCCGGCTGAAAATTTATCGTAAGCCATTTAACAACGATGCACGGTGTATTCAGTGCTGTACATGCATGCATTCATTCGGAATCATTGAAATCTGAAAGATTTTGCGTCAGAGCTATACCATACACATGCATAAGGTATTTCTGCACATAAGGAATTACAGGTGTCAGACGCATGATGTGACTGTACGTTTGGACTTGGCGCTCGTAACATTAGGAAAAGCACTGGCTAAGCTCATATCACCGTTCATGTTGAATGCTTCATGCTGGAATTAGATACTCGTAGGTAATACTTGTCTATGACTTTGGTATTTCTAGAACAATAAAGGAACATGGTTCTCGAGCAATATTGGTGCGTCTATGCTTTAATATCTTTTCCCGATCTTAGAATAGAACACGACACATTTGCCAAAGAAATCATTTGCACGACCACTAATTCTGTGCTAGTCTGAGACACGTAAGAAGCCTACGAGATCTCTACATATTCCGGAGAAATTTCCAGCTGCTCCTGCCAACTTGGATCGTGTTGGGTAATAAGAAAGTGCATATGTAGTTTTTACACTACCTCGCAGGGCATAACTCAATAGACCGTCTGATGCAATGCGTCCTTGAACTCGGCAACCACGAACCGTTCCTTCTGGCGGTTGATCCATCCTGTTCCACACATGAAAGTGTAAACAGGCGTCGCTCAGGGAAGGAAGTAATGCATGGGTTGTCGTTAAGACAATATTTACTCAGAGATGAGGCCGAACACAAATGCAATAACAATCTATGAAGCCACAAGGCTGAACGTCCCGGAGTAAGAGAAAGTTCATTGGGTTGGTTTATTAAAATAATTGTTTTTAGTCACAAATACAGAATACACAGATACAGCCCAGTAGCATTAGGATTCGTTACTCCTGCAATATCATCGACTGAAAACTGCACTTTAACAGATTAGTTCCATTTTAAGTAAATAGGAACTATACAACAACTTAACTCGAAGGAATTCTTTTTACTGCTGTACAATTTATTAAACTGAGTGAGCCTTTGAGCCACAAGAATGAATGCTTATCTGTACACACCATAATTCTAGCAATTGATTCCACTTACCAATTACGGAATTGACAAACAGCTCATTAGGGGGCCCGCAGCAGTTCGCGTGCTCAATGACGTACATAAAATTAGTGTTCTTGATAAAGTAATGCGTGGATCCGGATCCATAGCCTTAAGCTCTTATTCTAAAACACCACATAGCAATAGCTGCACTCAGCTGTTAATAAGTTGGATGGTAACGATCTTGCATAATGACATGGAGTTGAATCACCGTGCATCTGTAACATCCTAGAAATAAAGTCGAGTTTTTGATTATATGATAAACTTTTTTTCACTTTTTGGAGAGGATTTTTTTCAATTCATATTTTTTTAACATATGCAACAGTCAGGGACGATAATTAGAAATTCATTTTGAAAGCTTCATATTACTTTACGATGTACTGAAAAAGGACCGAATTCTACGGGTCATTACGGAATAAGCCAAGTGGTTAACTGTCAAAACATATAACGAGATATATATATATATAGTCTGAGAACACTACGGAGCTGAACTAAGAATCTACTTTGATATTTACGACAGTGAGGGTGGTAACAAAGTTTTGGGACATCTAACACAGAATTTAATTATTCCGTGTGGTAACAAATGTTGGGACATCTAGCACAGTTAATTATTTTGTGTGGTAACAAATTTTAAGACATCTAACACAGAAGTTTATTATTTTGTGTGTCAACAAAGTTTTAAGATATCTAACATGGAAGTTAATTATTTCGTGTGATAACAGTTTTAGGACATCTATCACTAGAGTTAATTATTTCAAGTGATAACAAAGTTTTAGGACATCTAATACAGAAGTTAATTATTTCATGTATAAATCACAAGCATCAGTTAAAATTTTCCACACGAAAGTACCAAAAGGCCATTGACGGAGGTCAAATACCTGGAATACTTTCAGTTAACACTTTTAATCAAAAAAGTGAGCATAGTTCGGATTTTTTTCGGTGTTCTAGAGTGTTTGCCCGTGAGTAACGTAGTGGTTTATTGTACATTAGTTGCACACGATGCACTCACACTGCCTGCATAACAGTGCATAACAGACGATGTACAGATGGTTTGCTGCGGTGCGATCATGAGATAATAACCCCTTGACGTAGTGGTTCCCAACTGTTTTGGGGCCGAGGCACACTATCAGACTTCTCAATTGTTCGCCTGTCCGGACAAATTTATACTTTTATTGCTAACTGCCTTTTTCACGCAACATTTGAACCTCCGTATATTTTTAAGACAGATTTGAACAGCAAAATAGAAGTAGAATTTTATTATTTTGTGCATTGGTTATCAGTAGAATGTAGAAATTATAAATCTCAAGTTTACATCCTAATTTAATTTTTCTATTTCAATAAGCCGAATGTCAAACAATATTTGAAGTAGAATTACAAGAAGAAGAAAAAAGGATATAATACTCACATGAAAGAAGTGAAGATTTCAGTGCGAAACTTGACCCAGAGGCTTCTTTATATACGACAGCTCAGATGTTTGGTCGAATGTAAGAGAGGCATACTCTCAAGTCGTCCTCGAAACTTTCAAGCCTTGCATATTTCTTAGTTTTATGTAGCTCAAATAACAAAACCCTAGTTCACATAAGTAAGAAGTTGAAAACTGCAACAGAATTTTGACAGTTATTTTCCGGCAATTGAAGGGTACTCTTTCATAACAGAAATCCAAAGGGAGTTTAACAGATACCGAGCACACTTCAACATCAGTCCTCGATCGCTGGAAAGACTTGCTAATTCTTTTTCTTCATTCAACTCAAAATTGATCGGACTGGTAATAGCCAAATCTACAAAGGGATTGCAAATACCATCATACCCATCAATGATGATGTAGGGAAAGTGTTAATCATTTCGCTTCGCTAAGCGTGTGAAATGTTCATAAATAATAGAAATTATCGTTTTATAACAGGTTTTCCGAATTAATGGAACAATGTCCAAATTGCCTGCCTTGATTCTGTTCCTCCACGAAAAAATTTTCTTCTTAAAAGCAACATATTTATCTGTAGTAATTCGAACATTTTCATTTTTACCTTGCATTTCGGTGTTCAAAGAATTAAGGCGGCCAAATATCTCCCTTAAGTACTCAACCTGGAACATCCAGAAGTCATTACTAAGGTTTTGCAAAATTGATCCTGTTTTTCATTCTCAAAGGAGAGAAGTTCTTTCTGAAGTTCATTCACACGTGAAAGCACTTTTCCTTTGAACGATCATCGCACTCGTGCAAGTAATAGAAGGGGAACGTTTTTTAGAATCCATATCTTTGCATAACATCTCAAATATTCTAGACTTCATGGGCTGTGTTTCAATGTAATTTATAATTACGATGACTTGATTTAATACATCCTTCAGTTCACTTTGAGTGATCTTTAAAAACAGTACTTCTCTTTGCAAAAATAAACAATAAGTTTGCACGAATCTAGGATTAACTTTCTCCGCCAGGGAGGCAAAACCTTTCACTGAACCCACCATAGAGGGCGCTCCATCTGTGCACCCTCCCACACACGAGTCCCAGGATAAGCTACGCTTTTCAAGGCATGCCGACAATATATAAAAAAAAACATTTTGACCTAAAGTACTTGTGGATAACTTTTCACAGCAAAGAAATTGGATAATTATGATATTATCTTCAATAAAACGTACGAATGCAATTACCTGGGCATAATTACTGATGGTAGATTCATCGATTCGTAAGGAAACAATGTTCTCAAGTTTGGCTGCCACGCTTTCCTCGATGTTATAGACAACTCAAAAATCCTTCTGTGAGTTATGTTTTTTGAAAGAGGAATTTTACTAATTTCGCTCTCAGCATTGTCAACAAGCATAGTTTCAACAATTTTTTGCACGCTGGTAGGATAACTGATTCGGCAAGGGCATGAGACTTTAAATTAACAGCAATAATTTCTACCACCCCATAAGACGCTACTTGAGCTTTTCTAGACCCAGCCATTGTTTTCAAAGCAGTTTACTTTGTTTGGCACTTGATTGCAACAACCTTTCAAAGTACTTAAAACTACTTTCATTCTTTCATTTTGAAGACTCGGGTGTTTTGTAGTGAAGTGCCTATTCAATTAACTTGGCATCATGACTCAGTCAACACACGGTGGCGAAGGCATCCGAGTCTCACCAGTCTAAGAAACCATATTTTACATAATTATCACTGTACGTCCGGTAAACTTATACCTTTTTAACAGGAACTGATTCATTAGAAGTACAGTTTTGTTCATTTTTTGAGGAATCACCTTTGTAGCAATCAGTTTTTCGCTTGAGGAACCTATCGACAGTTGAAGTCTTGATGCAGCCAAAGACAGCCGTAACAATAAAAATACGTGACCACCACACTTGCGCACTATATCACGACTGAGCCAAAAAACTAAAAAGAATCTCAATAATGCAGCAATAAACTTAAAGAAATTTATTTGCAAGAACAATAACTCAAATTAATAAAAAATAGCAATTCAGACGTAATTATGAACAAAAAAAAGAACTTTTTTCATTTAATAAAGACGAACTGGTATGATGCGTCATATGACAGTTTCGCAAATTGATTGGCTGATGGTACTCCAAATTATTCGTTCACTTTCACTAAGGTTCGCTCAACTATTACTAAAATTGATTGACTCAAGTCACAATTTTGAACGACAAGTAATGAACACTATTGAGACTATATAAAGTTACGGTTCATTTTTTGCTGACATTGAAGATATCGTTCATCAATGAAAGACATTCTATAGAAAATTGAAATTCTTTGTGTGCAATATGTGAGTGACTTTAGGTACTGTCTAATTCTTCAGCTAAAATGCTGGGTAGGTTATTTGCTGCCCGCCTGATAGTTAAACGACCAATCTTTAAGCGGTCGGGTGCGCCCTGTGGTTGTTTCGCGCCACATCAGAGCAGCCTCCGAGGGACCCCAGTGTGCCGCGGTTCAGTGGTGGGGAATCACTGCCAGTACAATCACCCGAAGAAGGCCGGCAGTGAGTTCACACGGTCTGTGCAGCCGACAGTGACCGTGTGAATACGACAATCACGGCCCCGAGATATCTCGGGATAGTTCGTTAGGGGTTAATTCCATTTTCTATTCTATTTCATTCTTCTGTGAAAGAAGACGCTTATCGTCTCACTCATTGTTTTTGAGCCTCCTCTGAATCGATATTTTTAACAAAATTCTGAAGGGCTTTGGTTTTAGACAGTTTGTAACCAGCATTGTAAATGAAACATGGCCAAGGAGCGGCAAATTTTTACCTAGGATTATTCCCAGGAATTTTGTGATTTTGGCTTCTTCACTTGGACCGTCAATGATTTTTATGCACCAGCACACGCCCATTACTCATAAGAAGCTAGTACGAGCATGGATTCCGTTCAACCGACTCTTTCGATGCAAATTTTAGTTTTTTGATCAACAACATTCAAACTTTTAGCAGAACTTATATGTGCACATTCAATTGTACACAGTATTGTGCACGCCAATTAATTTTTAAATTTCAGTGAGGAAGTATCTCGTGAGCGTTAAAATGGAGTTAGTTTAGTTTAGTCACAAACATTAAATGAACTTCGGTTCCTTAGATTGATTCTGTGGATACTTTAACCCAGTTTGTAATACAGGAGAACACATTTTATACATACCATTTAAGGTACCGAAAGAATTGAAAGTCAAATTACTGTTCAGACAAGCCGTTAAAATGACGTTAGCTTTTTTGATTTTTCTGGCTGAGGATAAATGATTTTGCGTCGGGCTTGCTACATCATTGGTGGTCATTAATTGTTATGTAAATAAATTCCCAGCTGCTCAGAATTCTTTCTGTTTCTTGCATATATGAAAAGAGTTTTGCTACAAGTTCTTTATTTTTGTACAAGTGATCAACGACATGCCGAAATGCTAATTCTTCACAATGAAATGTTGTTTAGTAAGTTAGCAATAAATGCAAGAACATGTGTAGGCCTAAGTTCAACACGATATTGACAGCAAAAGCCTATTATTAA
>VOMN01055834.1:0-11028 GCA_014899125.1 Orchestia grillus
TAATGAACTTGGAAACCATCCAGAAACTATTAGAAAATCAATGCTAAAAATGAGAGTCTGACGTCTGAAGTGCCTCGAAAACAACGGGGGTTATTGGTCGCAATGGAATCAGTATGTTCTTATGTTTAAGTAAAAAGTAAACAATTTGATTTAAATAGTCTATTGTCGTTCATTTGTTCGTAAACTATTCCTATAAATGTAGAATAATTTAACCTGATAAAAATATATTGAATGGCGGTGAAAATGAGACTATATATAGAAGTTTGTACGGCCATTAGTTACAGAGTTACAAGTATTTGAAAAAAAGGAAACTTTCAATGGCCGACCCTGTATAAAATTATGGATTAAACGACAATCGCTATGAAATTATCAACGTAACGGATCATCTAGCGAGTACAGCTGCTGTTTCAGTGAAGGCTGTTAGACTATAGCATTACAGGATTATCAAATACAAAATTTAGTACTCAATACATGAAAAACGGAACAAGAAGCATGTAAACATGAAAATTATACATAATAGAATAATAAGATAAAAAAACGCTGAATAAGTTCATATCCGAAATAAGTATTTTTCAATCATGTAAGACAGGCAGTATGATGGTTAAGTCGGTCATTAAATTAAAAGAGCAATAAACTAAACTACGGCAATAAGATAATCTCGTGTTATGAATTGCACACAAAATAATTTTTCAGATAGGTTGACATACAGCACACAAATCAAGCCATCTCGAATAGAATACCCTTTCCTTTGGCATCCTTTGAGATGTTTGGGTCTTCACGCCCGGGCCACACTGAGGAGCCGCCGCTTTGCGTGCATGGTATGTCTTTGCATATCCGCGAGCTGTTGAATGAGACTGTTTCNCGTCCAGGGAACCATCGAATTCTCTCAGATCTTTTGGCAGAGTTCATACCATGAACAGATCAATGATATAGTGGTGGATGCATAAATAGTAGTGAAAACACCTTCTGAATAATCGTTATCAATTACTGTACTTGTATGAAATTCAGACCTATGAAAAAATATCGTCGGTGTTGGGGACTTCACAGCGCACTCACCTGCTGATATGGACTGATAGTGAATACCCTGTATCACCGACGTGAATGTAATATACGTACGTCAAGACCATCTCTGTATTAAGGCACCACATTCGTATTGGTGTGTTTTCATTTATACATCGAAACTATGGAACATTTACTGCCAAAGTAAACAGCAACTATGTTGCAATAGTTTTTTTTTGTGTCGCGAAGATGAAACTTGCAACGCGAATCAAAATCTATGATTACAGTGATGCCTATAGCTGGAACACAAAGGGGAATCAGGCTCACCAATTTTATTAAAGAACTTGAAAACTCTTAGGAAATCTTAAATGACGTACAATATTGAGTTCAAAATAATAAAGTTTTAGTCGCCTCAAGAAAGAACTAGCCTAAGTACCTCGGGTGTTCAGCTCTCTCAGGGGTGGCTCGAACACATGACCCCTAGCTGGTACGGCGGCTGTACTGTACATGATTGTTTCCATGCTACGAATTTGATGAATTTACCCAAACTGATGATCTTTACAGTTGAATATTAAGAAAGGCTAAACTTTGTTTTAGAGCTAGCTTAAAAGACATGCAAATGACAATAACATACCAACACCCCAATTATACAACGAAAATTTTTTAAGTAACACGTTCAAAAAACGAACTCCCCAAATAGCAACATGACTCCAAAAGGTAGCAGGCTTAAAAGCATAATATAACCCATAAGGTAAGAGGCCTGAAAAGGAAATTGGCCTCTTACCTAACAAGCTCTGAAAGATAACAAATTTCAAAAAGCAATAGGAATTCTTAACTATTAAAAAATCGCAACACTGAAAGGAATGGAAGACCAGCAGCACGAATGACGGCTAGACTATCGTACATGAAGAAAGGTTTACAAATGCAAAAATTCACAAGAGTGCTCAGAAAACGAGGCTACCGACGATGAGAAGTAGAAAACTAAGACGTGAAAGGATAATAATTACAATAGAGTAGACGAAAAAAGGGTGAGTGCAAAAACATAACGATGAAATGAGAAAATAAACAATAGGAGTAATAAAAATGAAGGAACAAATGAGTCAAAATGCAATGAAGTAATAGAATAATGAACAGGTAAAGAAAAAATTAAATTATAGTTATTAGTTAATAAGTTATAGGCTCCCTAGCCACATCAAAGGTGATCTCAACAGACCAAAAAGAAGGGCTGTTTAGCATAGACCGTAAAGAACGTGGAATCTATGCACAGGTGTGTTTTCACACAGGATTCCCCGCACGTAAAACCAGCAAGTCAAAAAGAAATAGGAAGAAAAAATAATGAATAATTAGTGAATACTTGAAAGTGAAAAAAAGCAAAGTGGGTATGAAAAGTAGAAGTCCCGAAGGTCTGTTAGAGCTAAAGTAACCTAACAGTGTCAGCTTGGGCATTCCAGTTCACATAGCGTAGGATAGACAAAACTAACTAACCTAACCCTATTGCATATGGCCTATTCTATGTCCCATGAGGGAAGAAAAATAAAAAGATGACAAGACCAGCTCAGTGCAAATACACAAAATACAATTGAATGTCCCACATGACTAGTGTACGAGTCTAAAAAAAGAGTAAGACAAAGATACACAGTCTAATAGAAAAATGCAATAAAATATGCGTACACTTGAAGGCTACCAAATTAACTAACAAGAAATTAAAATGACTACGAAAAGAACAATACCTCCGAATAAGGGATAAAGAAGCAAGTATGGAAGCTAGGAGCAAAGGGAAATGTCAGGCAGAGACCTTACCTCTGCTTCTCGCCAGCCCGGTCCAGCCGCCACACGTCCTTCAGCTTCCAGCCACTGGGGGAGGTGCCGCGCACGTAGCGACTGATGATCTGCAGATAAACTCGTACTCAGTTCAGCACTTCTCAACACAACTCAACTAAAGCAAATATGAAATAAGACAAACAATTCGTTATATACAACTCCAACGATACGACCAGCTCTTGTACGGTAGCTCGTCAACGTCTTATGTTTCAACAGCATGAAATTTTAACTGTCGCTTAACCCCTCAACGAATTGTCCTGAGAAGGACGACGATGCATTCACACGGTCTGTATACTTGATAGAGACTGCGTGAACGCAAGAACTGTGGCGACGAGAATCTCAGAATAAATCGGTAAGGATTTAATGCATATGAAAGGGAGGACTCAATCGAATGAAGGTGAGAGAACACGACATCTAGTTCAGCCCGTTACCTTCACGTTTCTACGAAAATTTATCCTTCCCTGCTTCAAGATTAACATGAAGCAACTGAATATAGCTTGAAATAAAAGCAAGATAAAATGACGCTAAAGAGTACTTAGGTAGTAGAATTGATTTTCACAAGGTGTTTTAGCCAACGCATACTCGGTAGACACCATCTCTTTTCTCTCTAAGAAAAGAAAGATGCGAGAGAGATGAGTAATGACCTGGCAGTCATGAAGTAGAGAGCAAGAGAGCTTCATAGCATCGACTTACCAGGCGGTACACGTCACCCAAAGAGCACCAGGAGAATGCTTGGGTTCTTACTTTATTGCGCTTCCTTGAATGATATCCATATGAACAAAACCGTAGTCAGGAATGTCATAACGTAATGACTAAACTCACACTTTTTGAAGAATCATTACAAAGATACACGATTAAGCTCTTTATATGAAGTACATAAAAGGCAATACAGATTAGATTTTTAGTTACTTCAAAGTTTCCTATCCACATGAAATGTGATCCGAATAGGGCGAAAAAAAGGACCACTTAGTATGGACAGGTGTGTTCTCACACACGATTCCCTGCGCATAGAGGCAGGAAAATGAGAAGGAAGAATACGAGAGGACAAAGAAGACATAACGAAGATGTGAAAATTGTAAGAAGCAAAGCACACGAAAAATAGAAGTCTTTAAGGTGGACCTATAGCCAAGGTAACCAAACGAGGCCTCCTGCAGTCGCCAGTTCTCAGACAAACTTAACCCTATTGCCTATCCTACGCCCAGTGAGAGGAAAGGCAGTACAGAGCAGATTTGAATTCTTCATAATAATATCACCAATGTGGATCCGCACAAGTTAGTTTGAGCTACATATAGAGACGCAGGTTCAACCCCTACGAACACTCCATACTGAACAAATTCGAAAGTCTCGAGCGAGCTCAGGCGCGCGTCAGTACAGCGCCACTGAAACAGCTACAGCCACCGCACAGCGCACGCGGGGCGGAGTGCTGCGATCGCAACGGTACCTTGGGTTTGGGGGCATCGAGTAACGCGAATCACTTACCTGATACACTATGAGTTTGAAGTTCATTTCCAAGATTAAATGAGAGATTTTCAGCGGATGTGAACACCTCAAACTGTCTTGGTAGAAAAACCATGCTAGTTAAATATAGCACTAATTTTGTCATTCTGAATTTGAAAGACAGACAGAGAATTTTTAAAATGAAAATTGCACTTGCAAAACCAGTAGAACCCCTCTTAAAAATATTTTAAAAAGTGTAGAAAGAGACCAAACTGGCTGTACTGGTACTTAGACATCGTACTGTAGGATGGCACATAGGCCACGCCAGGAGAAACAGAACTGAACACAAAATTAAGATGATTGGTAGCATTACTGAGAAGAAGTCCTTCGAAGCTCGATGATTGCCAATTGTTCAATTAGTAATACTATACAAGCGCACAATTAGTCGCTCGATCAGTTTATCCCACTAAACTACTTCTTAAATAAGATACGGCGTTTATCCCTAAAACGAGGCAAGACTTGCCTTGAACTCTTCCGCGGAAGGCTGCACCAAACGCATGTCGCACTTCAGCGACTCGTATTGCTCGTCAATAGGATTCTTGACTTTTCCTTTAGCGGCAGACTTCTGTAGGTACAATTAGGAACATGCAATGAAATTTTTCAGCCTCGATAACAGTCTCCACTCATACACAAGAACCCTAAAGCTCAAAAGTCACTCTTATACCTTTAGTTGTGATCAAGGTTCTCCACTCAAAAAGCTTTACACAATATGGAAATAGTATACGAAAAGAAAACGAACCCTGTGGGAAGTACAACTTACAACTAAAATATAGACTCATGTTCTGGTCCATTTGAGTGGGGCCGCAATGTCTCCTGAGACTAGGTTTGCACAAAATGCACGAACGAAATTAATATTTTCTCAAATAAACCCTCACACTAAGCCCACATTACATTGTCCCAGCCAGTTCTGCAGAATCTACTGCAGAACGCTCATTACCCGCCAATTCCACTGAAGACGATGACCGGGATAGACAATTCGACATATTTCTATTTGAACTCAGGAGTGCTATCTCGCACCTATCCCGTAATATACAAGTTATCTACAATATGCTGCAACGCTGTCCCTACCACAGTACCAACCTCAAATAATAAACATCTGCTAAAAAATTAACTAATCAAGTCCAACGATTTTAGTCTATCAAATACTTTTTCTTGTTTGGTAATGCTTGCACGTTAGCTCAAGAAACATTTTCACGATGAAATGACAATGCAAAATTATTTCATTCGCGATTCTACGAATTTAACCGTACTGTAGGTTCTCTTAAGCACAAGTATACTTTAAATGAATTCTTCAAACTCCAGGACGTACACGCAATTTATTTTTAAAAATCTGAAACACAATTTTAAATAAAACCCTCAACCACGTTCATTTTCTGCGCAGGACATAAACATAATGGCAACTCCATGCGAAATTCAACACAAAATCTCGGATTTAGATACCGCGTGCCAAGACGGCAGCTCCCAACTCACGTCAGTCTTCTGAAGGCTCTGCGTGAGCTCGATATCGCTGAGGGTGAGCATGACGTCCTTCTTCTGGCGGATGACGTCGAGGGAAGTGAGCACGGGCGGCTTCATGCGGCCGAAGTCGTGCGGAATGAGGGTGTAGAAGCGGCTCGTCAAATTGGCTATTTTTTCGTAGCTGACCTGCTCGCAAACACACGTTCAAAATAATACCAACGGTATGGAATATTTTTCTTTAAAGTGAGGCGGACATTGTCAAATAGAGTAGAAAGGCTGTCAAATAATAGCACAAAGGAGAATAATAGGAAACTTTCAAAATCAAGGAACTTTATCATTTTATTTTTGTGTGCTAAATTGTAATGAAGATCTAATTGCAAAATATGGAAAATTGACTGGAGAACGTTAAACATACGCGTGAGAAAAGGAAAGAGTGATGTTTATCAAATTTATTCCAATCGAATCGATTGTAATGTCGGGGGAAACTATACATGACTAGGAGAGCATGAAGAATATTTACTGAACAGCTGTAAGATCAGGCAACAGAGAGCTCTCATAAAAACATGAATGCTAAGAGGAAAGATAACTCACAAACAATCCATAAACTAATAGAATATCTCAAGGCAAGGACAAGGAACTAAAAAAAGTTTAAATTTTCTCACAAGATTTTCAAAAAATGAAACAGTCAAACTTATTGGAGCGATGAGTATATTCAAAATTTTATCAGTCTCCGAAGGTTCAAATCTTGCGTGACTGAGACCGAAAGACGGCGTCTTCACACAATGAAGTCATAGCACTGGGGCACGAGGGACACATGAGGACGGTAAAAAAAATCAACATCCATATTTCCAAGGCGAATTTCCCACGCTTGAATGCTATCTTGCTCTCGGAGGATAGAAGAATGTTAGTAGTAGTTGTAGCAGTAGTAGTGAAAGCAGCGCTTCAGAAACTNAGGCCTATCTAAAGCTCAGGTACCCTAGCAGTACTCCCCTGAGAAGAATGTTAGTAGCACTGAAATTGTTATGTTCGATTTCGTGGAGTAATGCTTAAAAAGTAAGGTATGGTGGTTGCTATAACCTTTTCTAACAATTTGATTGTATCCATTCTCAAAAATTTTGTGTGATCTACGTCGTTATTATGCTGAATTTTTGAAAAATTTGATCATACACAATAAATACAATATTCTGTGGTATGATTATTACGCTAATCAAATTCTTAAAATTACTCGCTAAGTAAAACATTTGATACTATTTTGAAAACGGCGTCGTAGCACAGACTTTTTAGCTTTCATCTTACGATACCTACATTTCCAAATACAGCTTCTGGATCACTGCTGTGACGTACGATGATTAATTATGCAATTCAACTAAAATCATAACCAAAATCCCCATTTAAATACAAATACGCAACAAATATAGTATTTTGATCTGTCAAGCACTTCAATTTACTAAAATTAGCAGAAAAAAACCCTTTCTCCAAATAACTGTTGCATGGAAAAAAAATTACCTTGAAATCAATAGAGCAAAATGAGACAGAGACCGTTCACTTGAAGTACATTACCTAAATAAGGCCAACATAACAGATTCGCGCAACAAAGTCAATTAAGATTAATTTCTCACTGAGAATAAAAGAGAAATGACTTATGGACGTCACATCTTGAAAAAAATGGTTCAGACAAGATCACATACAGGAGAAAAAACGGCTTACGTTATTTTTGACAGCGTCTTCCACGTCCACCAGCGCAGAAAGACCCTTTGCAATTTGTGCTTTGCTGAGCTTGCCCAGCGGCATCTTGCGAACATCTGAAGGACGAAGCAGACACCTTTCATGGAGTGAGGTCGACAGCAAAACAAATACCTTCATGTATCTACTCTATATTAAACACGTCTGATAATCTAGCAAGGCTGCATAGGTTCTACCTTGGAACTGTACATCGGTAAGTGGAGTTGTTGGAATTTAAAGCTAATAAAATATGGAGAGAAAGAACCCTGACCAGCTGATCATGAAATGCAAGAAAACAAGACAGAAGTAACATTTGTACCTCGCAATACTCAGTATGTGAAACTTCGCACAACTTCAAAACGTAGGAACTCATTTTATGGAAGAATATTCAGACAAGAAATAGGAGAAATGAGTCATCACCCACCAAGATTCATCTCGGTCATTTGAGCCTCAAACATGTTTTGGTTAAAGAGCAGCTGAATGGCGAGCTGAGTACGGGAGTCAAGATAGCTGGGCAGCACGTTCCCTGCCTCGGTCTTGATCTCCTTCTTGACAGACGCTCCTCCGTCAACTTCATCGTCGTCACCAGACGCGTCTGAGGGCACCCCAACACGAGAAAGTCGTCAGAAATGATCGTGTTGGACGCTGCACACCTCTCAGTCTAACATAGCTACAGTGATGCACACATTGAAATTATGTTGACCCGCAGAGAGTGACTCGAATATCAACACATACTAAACACATTCCCAGCGATTTGGCCCACGAGTGTACTAATGAAAGAATTCATTACACTGTTACGTGATGGTTTGCTGGTGTTCCGACACTCATATATTCATATATGACGGGTTCAAAGAGAAGTCTCACATTTTATTATTAAAAACTAAAACCATTCATCCTACTTAAAAGAGAGCAGGCCTGAAAGAAGCATGTCCAACTTGAAAACGCAAAAGTAGCTCCGAATTGAAGCCTAGCCTTGCTGTGGAATAACCGAACTATAGAGCAACCTAAAGCAGGGAACGAGTACACATATCTATGGCGTATATGGCGACCAACGTGTTAAAACCGAGTTTATTCGCCTAGAAAATCAAGAATCAATGTCAATTACGAGAAAGGGGATTATGAACATAATATGCAGAACTTAAATGATAAAGTATTTTGATAGCCAAAAAGTCCGTTCACTTTTTAAACGAAGTTTGGGATAAATAAAACTGAGCAGACGTTTTAACAAGCTCATTATCAAGGATAGCCTAGATATAGTCTTCAGATTATTACAGAGTTTTTTTTAACATATTTAACACTATACATTATTTCACTATTGCAAATTGTTTCTGGAGAGACAAATTTCAGTCAATTACATGTAGAATGACAACCCAAGGGTCCCTTCGGAGGAGCTCACATATTCACATATAGCAATCATGCACAGTGAGTCAAATATGGATGCGTAACATACCAAATAATTTAATTTTTCGCAATTAAACATACTTCGAAAAACCTTGGAGAATTGTGAGTGCTTCATAAAAGGCATGATCAAACATCAGAGAGATGTAAAGTGAGCAAGAATTAATTTGAAGATGTTCAAACAACAAAGAAAATAGGAAAATAGGGTTGGCAAGTAAGTGTTTCATATAACATTCAACTATATTAATATTTGGTCGCATAGCCCTTATTAGCTACGACCGTTTGCAGGCAATGCTTGTATGAAGAGGTGAAAGTTTAGCCGAGGTTTAAAAGTATTTTCTTCCATTCTTCAAGGTAGAATTGATCCAATTCAGCCAGATTTGATGGTTTCCTCATTCCAACTTGAATCTTCAATTGTTTCTAAACAATTTCAATTTGATTAAGATCTGGCGATTGTAAAGGCTAGTTTAAAACCCTGACCCTCTTACTACAGAGCCACTCTGAAGTGTATTTCGACTCGTGCTTAGGGTCGTCATCTTGTTGAAACACCCATTTAATTCTTTCCGGCCCGGACATCTGAACAGAACGTATCAAATGTTCAAACAAAATTTTGCCGTAATTGGTCGAATTCAAAGTTCCTTTAATGACATGGAGTTGTCCTGGGCCTGGAGAGGAAAAACAACCCATAACATGACACTTCCACCACATGCTTCACAGTAGCAGGGTGCTTTGTCGTTGCATGGAAATATTCGATTTTCCCCAAATCGTATTATAGTAATTATTGCCCAACAAGTCGATTTTTGTCTCATCTAACCACAGCATTCCATCAACAACGAAGCAGATGACTATTTTGATAACATTCTATGGTGTTGCAGTTGAGCACTGTAGGGGAACCGCATTAGATTGTTAATGTGATGTTCACTGACCCTATCGTTATTCTACAAATAATTTGAAATAAACTTTTTTCACAGATTTAGCAGAGATGACACCGTTGCTGAGCCCATGATGAAAAAACTCTTGAAGTTCCCGGCAATGAAGAAACTGAACGTCGAAACTTACAAAAGTTCTTACAGCTCTGTCACATCATTATAGCTGATAAACAGAAGAGCAAGAATTTGTAGCTATTCAATTATCCCAATTTCCTTTTAGATACTGATGTCAAAGTGGTCCAAGTCCCTCCACGGGAAGTAGCGCAGTATCAGCAGCGCTTACATGAAAAGAACTAATAGCACCCCTCGTTCAAGCACTTCTATAAATTCTTGGCTACCGAAGGCAGTGCCACGATGAACATGATATTTGACAATTTGGATTTCTCTAAAATAAATACTCGTCAAGAAGCGACTCAGTACCAAAGGCGAACAAGTTTTCAAGACAGATGCGACAGCAGATCGTCAGACGACCTGCACTCTGCATAAACTTAACATTTACAACTTCTGAGTACCAAAAAATCATTCAACTGCTTTCTTCAAGAAGAGGAAGATTTAGGTAGCGAAAGGATCGTGCTTCTCTTGTTTGAGAGAACACGTAGCTTCCAAGTGCAATGCTGAAGTAACTTGTCAACAGTGAAAGGGACGGCATGCGAAACAAATGCACTGGGAGCCTTGTTCAATAATCGCCATTTTTTGGTTAAAAATCCCCCGCCGAGCTCTTGCCATTACCAACCACGTGGAAAGCGCCCGAACATGCTACTATTGAGCCGAATACTACAGTAAGCAATATTCGTCCCCGTTAAGCCCTAGTAAAAGTAACATATCTTGGACGCGACACCCAAGATCTTGTGATCTTACTAATTGCGAAGGGGGTTGTGGACTCGTGAGTGGAGAAGTGTGCTGGCTATCGCGATAGCAAAAGTAATACAGTCACTACCGCCAGAGACCGGCCAGGGTAGACGGCTCAATGCATGGTCCCTAGTTTTTACTCGGTTACCTTTCAGACTCTCAAGAGCACACTGAAATCAGCTTTAACATGAAATAGTCTTGCAATATTCAACACCATCTTCATTTCTCAATTGTTTTAAGGGAGTGTATGAAAAATTCGATTTAGAATATATTTACGAAGACTTACTTTACCTTTGCCTTACCCAAATGATTATTAATTTGTGGTTTTTCCACGCTATCAGGAGCATAACCCATG
>VOMN01055839.1:0-22001 GCA_014899125.1 Orchestia grillus
TGTTTTCTTTCTCTTCCGTCTTAACTTGGTGTTTCTATGCGTTAAAAATTCCATATGGGAAGTTAGGAACACATTTGTGCATAGATTCCGCGTTCCCTACAGTCCATGCTAAATGGTCTCGTCTTGTCACTCTTGAGAATGCCCATAATGTGGCTTGGGAGCCTTAAATTAACTAATAAATTTCTCCTATCTTTTGCATATGAAATCGTGATACAAGACGGCATTTTGATGCAAGATTTTAACTCATCCTTGAGTGTGTTCATTGTACCAATAGGACTGCTTGGGGCATCGGACAGCCGAAGCATTTACGAGTTGTCGTTTTTGTAGCTGTTGACTTCTGTAGAGAGGTTTTCTTCAACTTTAGATATAAGGGGACTCTTCATTAAATTTTCAGCTTCTTCGCTGGCTAGCATGAATCCAAGGAAGGTTTACTTCAGCAAATTTTGAATAGAGTATTCCGAATCTGTGCATCTTTCATGAAACCAGAGAATTTAGGCTGTGCTTGCCAATTTATATCGAAGTCAGCCGTCATAAATAGTGTTCAAATTTTCCCGACGAGGTCACCCTTTATCGGAAGCTCTGGAGTCATCCGAATTTTCATTAGGAGTTTGGGAGGAGATCTTGGCTCTTTTGGGAAAGTCAACCATCTATTTTAAGTGTTTTTGAAGACATGTTTTCCCCCGCTATTATCTCCGGGTACTAACTAGAACTGTATTTTGTATATTGAAGTGTCAAAAAGAGGGAAGTGTTTATCACTTATTCTTCATAATGAGCGTTGTGAGAGTGGATCGCATCGCTCTTTATGGATGTTGCTGTACGGGGGCATTTACTTGCCAAATATTCCAATGTGAATATATGTGTGCTTATGACACAACACCTGTGCATAACTAGGAAGTGTTCATAGCAGTTTGTAATTAATGAGTGCATTTTTTGTCGTTCATTCATCCTTCACTACTTAGAACGTTTCATATTAGTATTTTGCTCGTGTTTGTAGTATTTATAGTTGATCCGTGTGTGTTATTTAATGTTTCTTTTTTGTAGTTTATGTTTTTGTGTAGTTCACCCGTGTGTTCAGTGTTTTTATGCTTCACACACGTGTGTATTCCATAGTGTTTTCCCCTTGCATGATGAAAAAAAACTGTTGTTAACATCCCTCATCCCCTCGGCTGTGGTTGGACCCACCGCTGGTATCACGCACGCCTACACAGCATGCCAGCCAGGTAGTCTGCAGCTCCCTGCTGCCCAGCTTCTGTAGCTTCAACTCAGAGATTTCTGCCGCGCTTGTTTCTCTTGATTCGACCTTTTTTGTTCCTGAAATAACTCGATTTTTCTCAAAATGTCTGTGTTGGCTAACGCTTTGAAGCTTAACTTCTTGATTTACTGGACTTCATCTATTGGAGGCCTTGAGAGAAGTGTGTTCTTATTCTGGTAGTTATTTGAGCCGACATTTGATTTAGTTATTTTCTTGCGGCATTCTATACAGGGGAATGTTCGTTCTCTTCAGCTCTTAACATCTGATTTGGTTTTACTTTAGCTTGCTCTCAGGCCAGGCCAACGTGATGACTTGCGTGCAGCTAGAGTGTGACACACTTAGCTGTGTCACCTGGTGAAATCTGTGAGAAATATGACTGACTGACTCGCTACAGCACATACGTGAGATAATGAATGAAATAATTGAAGCAAATTATTCCATTGTTGTGAGTTATCCTCTGAAATATTTTCTTAATACAACAGAAATAAGGGACAAACTGCATCTGTAGCACATATGGTACGACTGCAGTGATCGACAAGCAGCTTTTGCTGTACTCAAAACAGAACTGGAATCTATTAAACACGCCTGTATCCAACCATTTCATTAGTGTTCTCTTGAGAATCAATTTTTTAAATATTAGTTTGAATAATTTATTAGATCAGTCTTATGTTTAGTAATATTTGTCTTAAATGCTCAAACTGCTATAAATCCACTATTTTACGTTCTTACCAATAGTTATGAGGAGCATGTCTTCCTGTCTGAGAAAAAAGGCAATTAGCTACATGGGGAAAGGACGTTTATATTCATGTTTATTTTTATCTCAGCTATAAGTAGGCCTTCTGGATTTCTATCTTTCGTGCCCACATTGCTTCCTTCAATTTTCACCCTTTCTTCGCTTTTTTTTTTGTCTTTCTTCCTTTCCCTTCTTAATTTGCAGTATGTATACGCAGGGAATCTGGTATGGGAACACACCTGTGAGCAGATTCCAGTTTCTACAGTCCATACTAGATGGTCCCTTCTTCTCTTCGCTCTCTTGTTATCACATTTGATGTGGATAGTGAGCTTTATAATAACGAATATAATATAATTTTATGCGTCTATTCATACCTGCATATTCCATCGAGGTTTTTATCATGTTTTATTATGCATGTAGCCTGTGATTGTGATGGTCCAGACGCAGGCTTACTTGGGATTTGTTACAGAAAGTGGAGCCTGTGGAGCGAGCTCCTCCGACCGACTCCCGTTCCCAGCTGCTGAACGCCATCAGACACGGCGTGCAGCTCAAGCCGGTGAGTGTCCTGCATCTCTTCACGCAGTGGCTCCCCTCTCCCTCTCTCTCGTAACCCTAAAAGCACCAAATGATTCTGGAAATGAACGTATTATTGTGTAAATAGTCGTTCATTTCATCCCTTGTACGCATATTCATGCTAGTTCTGAACAAAACGAGAAAATTTAAAACGAAGTATATTAGTGCTATCGTACCACTAGTAGAGTGCTGGACGCTATAGGGTTACCCGAGATGGGATTTTCGACGTAGAGTACAGTTGACGCTCGCATGAACGTATTGAAACGAGGGAGAAGTAGTCCGATAATACTGGACCTATAGGCAACATCTCGTCAAGTTTTAAAACCGTGAAGTCTTTACTTGCCCCAAAGAGTGATCTATTTGTGGTTTGTGGAATCGCTCGCTGAGATCAACCAAGTTCGCCATCTTCAGACACCCTCAATTGCTTTGAAGTCCGTTAATGCGAGCGACATCTATGTGCACTTTCTTTACACTAGGCTGGTGCTTCGTAATAGCCTTGATTTAAATCATCTCTTGAACTTAGAAGTGAGATTGAAGATGGTGACACGAGCGAGTCGAGTTATTCATTCTTCAGGTACTACACAAGTTCCAGTGCCGTCAGGTAGCGATAGATGCATTTCAGGATCACATCACAGCATTGATGCATTGTCTTTTGCGCAGACAAATCTGGGACATATTCACGCAAAAATTTTGTTACGTGATGCACCTTCTAAAGCAAAACTTTCGTATAACGCCAGAAACGCAGTCATCTTACGAAATTTGTTTTTCCGTTGTTTTTTAGACCTAATTATGTAGACTTCATTCAATTCCGAGCTGTAATGTAGATCAGAGCTGACTTTAAGGTCGTACCTGCTGCCCGAGTGCCAATATGATTCATAGTACTCGACAATATATGCTAAGCTTATGAGGTAGTAATTAAGTATAATTATGGTAAGCTCTAATACGGTGCAATGTTGACAGGTTGAGAACGAAGGCGGTGGGAGCGGTGAAGAGGGCGGGGCGCCGCTGGGTGGTTTGGCGGGTGCCCTTGCCCAGGCCCTGCAGAGCCGTGCCAAGGGCATCCAGGACCTCAGCGACGACGAAGACGAGACAGAAGACGAGGACGACGAGGAGTGGGAGGATGACTAGTGGCACGAGAGCGGGGGGAGGCTGGGCCGGGTGTTCTGGGAGAGGCAGGAACAGCCGGCTCCGCATCGTGGGGATTAGGTGAGGCCCCTTGATCGACCCCTCGTGAGATATGAAGCGCTCAAGTGCTGTCAACTCTTGAACCACTAAACTATTTTGGCGCTAAGGCTACAGTTCAATATATACGACAAACTAGGTGCAGTCTTTTGGAACAGGGCCATACGACTCTGGGGGCGTAAAAGGATTAATGGCCGGGTGAGAGAAGTAAAATTTGATACAGAATTGTGGAAGAGAAGCGACATAACGTTCCCCTGAGGATATCGTATGGGGTGCTGAGGCTCGACTGACCGCCGGGTGAGAGGATGACGGTGCCTGGCCCGCCTGTGGAAGGGATGATGCAACTCGCACGGTGGAGCATGGGAAAATTGTCGAGTTTTTTCATGAGTGAGAAATCCGAATCTTGAAAGTGAAAAATCTGTTGATGCGCGCTTCCAATATTTGAAGCTGATATTGGTAAATTTGGCTGCTTGGAAGCGCATTGCAATACGGCTACCGATGTCTTGTAATGAGCCATCATGGATGGCGTTTACACCGTCGGGATGGACCAGAGCGACGCGTGTATGAGTATATTTTTGTATACTTCCCAGGAACCATTTGTGCATGAATTACTTTACCGTTGGGGAGATCAAGTATGTTAGAATAGCAATCGATATAATCGGTCTAAGTTGGTTTGAAATATAATGCTTTTAGGTAACGCTTAACTATAGGAAAGACTATTGTCTGGATTGACTTGTGTGGAGAGACGTGGTCGCGCATTTTTTCCGCGTAATTTCGCTTCCGTAAGTCATGTGATTTTAACTCTATTCTTGGATGATTTTTATAGATCCAAGGTCATAGATGTGCGATAAGAATCCCTGTTGGAGCTATGATGCGTCAGTTATATTCATATTCTATTATTAGTCGTACGTAGCACACTCTGCCATATGGTTCAGCACTAGCATGACAAAAGTGCAGTGGTGAAATGTACGGAGAATTTGTTGTAACCGTTTCATTCCCGTGGCGATGAAATTGATTTATTTTTCTAAGAAATAGCCAAGCTTTATAGCCGTTTTGTGAGAGTTACTGTAGGAGACCGGTAGCAAGGTTGGTTTCGCTAATCAGGGAAAGTTGTGTGTTATATTTAATAGTTGGACTTTCTGGTTCTTGATTTGTTCGTGCGACAATATCTCTTGGTGTGTGTGACGTAAGATAAATGGGTGGAACTTCTTATTTTCATAAGCACCTATTTTAACATGCGTATAACTGTAAAGCGTGAGGTGTTCTTCTCCAGATACGTGATGCAAATAAGGCTTTTCTTGTTGTCTTCCATACGCATCTCCTTGCGGGAAAATAATAAGCGAAGTTTTTTGGCTTGCAATTGTAACCTAGCGCGAGCGAGACGCTTATGGGGCTTTAACCCTGCATGATCCTTAGCTGTAATTTGTTTGTCGACCATTAATTTTACATAACCGGGTTAAATGGTAGACGCTTAATATCTTCTCTGTCGAGTGACTCAATAGTAAACCTTGGCCACAACATTTTGAATGAACTATCCACTCGTGATCAATTGTAATTTAACCCATAAAATAGTCCAAGTGAATTTGCTTTCTGTGGCGTGAGACGTGCCATTTACCGGGGATTGACTCCGCACGGCACTCTAGTCACAGCCAGCCAATCTCATTGGAAGCGATTACAGATTCTCTGGGATGAGTTGCAGCGCGTCTGTTGCAGTCTTTGATATGAATTTGAACCGTGCTCATTTGGTGGCCGCACTGCGGGCTCCTGACGCATGCTTCCTAATGCCCATGTTCGTTACCACGAGTGTAGTACTATGACTCATAGTGCAGGTTGACTATCACTATTCTGGCATCGATTGAACTTACAAGGGGTCTGTGTAATGTATTTTATTACATCGTGTGGATCCTTATGCATTTAGTTATTTCTGCGGTGATGAAACTGATAGACTGATCTCTAAATTGTGAGACGCACGTCGCTACATAGCTCGACCCACTAAAGCGCTGGTAAAATCAACGATACTGCTTCTACTATTACTCAACTCACGCTTGCCGAAATTATGCCGAGCTACCCATGTTTATGGCCGTTCTGTTGTAGGTCGTTGTAGATTGTCGGATTGGTGATTGTTAACCTGCAAATTTTTTCAAGCGGATGCCTCCTAGAAATTAGCAAGCATTCGTAGAAAGTCGACACACAGTTAGGCGGCTTGAAGCTTCTGTCCTGCAGCTGTCTCAGGTGTTCCACCCCTCAACTCCGCGAGTCACGTCTCAGACTGTGGTTGGTTAAGTCATAATTTGCTCAATTGATGGGGTAAGGCGCTGTAATCTGATGTTAACATCAGGTTATGGAGCTAAAAAGGAATTTTATGATACGACCACCGCCTTCTGTTCTTACGTTTATTGGTGCAAGACGCACGTCGATCCTGAAGAATGAGTAGCTTGTTGCTATTAGTGTCGACCAGTAATTTTACGTAACCGGGATAAATGGTAGTAAAAATAGAAGTAACGTAACCTATAAATAATACTTTTCCGTTTTTTTTGGACTGTGCTTTTCCTAGATAATTACCTCTGAGTATATACATATATTGATGGTGTCTTTCATGTCTGTTGTTGTATCTGATATTTTTCTATGATCCTCCTAACCTCCGTATCCAATACAATTTTCAAATGGCCAACATTGCTGATTTACTGTAGTCACTCACCTCTGGAACCTGTGACCTCTCATGATTATGATTTTTGAACCCGTTCTTGAGGAAGAAGCACAGGCCGAGCGAGCGTTGAGAGAAACATAACGTCTCGAGTGTCTCGCCGAATTCTTTCTAACTTTTAATATTAGGTTTATTTATTAAATCCATGTATTCTGTCAGATTTTCTTCGCTGCTGCTAATCGATTTGCGTTTATAAATTGGCGTGAAATAATGTGTAAAATATCTTCCACTTCGGTTTAGAAATTTATTCTTTTCGGGTTATTGTTGAGTAGGCATGTAAATCATATTTTTTGCAGCTTTCGTTTATGATCGTAATTTTCAATCATAATTAAGGTATCTATGGGCTGAGAAGTTATATATTTCCTTCGTTGTTTGTGTGCTTGGTGTGGCGTGCAGTTACGCAGCTCACGTAGATGTGATTTCTTTGGTGACTGGAAAAATGAAAAGGGAAGTGTGAGGAAGCGCCTGTCGACCTCATCTGCGAGGTGAGAAGCATTCGATTCGGTATTCCTGTTGCGCACATTCCTGTTGCGACGCGGGACTTTTTTCGTTTCACTCGTATCTTATTAAAGCGGATTGAAGGGTAAGGGACTTCCAGCTCTTTTCATATCTCGACTTCTTTTCGGTGACCTGTGCCGGTATGCGGTGCAGAGTTGTTGTTGTTGATGTCGCTGTAAATAGAAACTGTGCCGGGGCTGACTCAATTTTTCTGATTAGAGTTAAAGTCAAACATCACTCTGAATAAGCTAGTAGCTGACGAATGATAAAACATTTCGAGTTTTTATCCAAAAATTTAACTTTTAGCAATTAAAATAACCTTTATTGCTCAAAATTTGATCTGTTTTTCGCTGTGGCCTGAGGTGGCTGTGGTCTGACACTGCTAGTCATGACCACGCTACCTGTAAATTGTGATCATCGCGAGTTGTGGGATATAGGTGAACTTGGCTGCGTTGTCGCGATCACGTGTGAAACTTCGTTTTCTCACCCTGCTCGGAACTTCCCGTGCGACCTGAAGCTTCATTTTTGTCTTGTTTATGAGCACGCTGCCTCTACGTTATGCTCTGTTCGAGCTGAATGCCTGATTGAAAATTGTCCATTAAAATCACCTGGATAGGCTTCAATTGAAAAACCGGGGTTTATTGTTTGAGCATGAAATCGAACTCTCAGTAGATTTCGTCTCCGTAGCCATGGTGTCACCATGAAATTTAGGTTGTCACCTAAACGATGTGGACATCACGTCGTGCCAAGCTCCCTGCACACGGAATGATTTGCTGTATTCCCTGCACACTCGCGCTGCCGTCGCTGCTGGGCTCAGACCCTTCGGTGACTGCCTCCATGTTAGTTCTTCATTGGGGCTTCTGAGGGGGCTGTTACAGATTCTTTTCTGTATTCATGGGTTGTTACAAAGCATCGCAAGAACTTTCGAAACTTTACTTTCTTCGTTGTTTTTTTTAGTAAATTCCTCTCGAAGTTTTGTGTGTCTGCCACTTGTTTTAACGCACAAATGTTTTTAGTTTTATTTTAGAAGGGTTACGTGTTTAATTTATTGTTCATAACTAAACAGTCTTTGTACTTGATTTCATGATCTTGTGCGTTGCCTCTAAAAATGCTTCCTTCTATTCAATTTTTCTGTAATCGCGTTTTGTAGTTTATTTGGTTTATTGAGTAAAACTTCTATATCAACATGGCGTTTTTGATTTCTCATTAAATTATACATGCCAACGAGGGTCGTCTCGTTCAAGCTAAAAATGAACCCAACGGTTGATGAAAATACGTCCAGCTTTGAAGCTCCCTTACCCTGGAGAGGATTGGGTCTTCACACACTGGCCACACTGGGGTGCCACCATCTACCATTCGTGAACTAGATAGATTATAATGAAGACCTGGAGGACGGCGGGTTATTTTCAAAACGAGGTGACCTCGGTCACTGACTCTGAGGAGAATAAATTACCTTCAGCGTTCCCATGGTGCTTCTTTTGACGGAGATTTTATAGCTCTCGTACAAAAGGATATGTACGTCACAAGCATCGGTTTAGTTTAGTGCCACTTATGGATGCCATGAGTAGCCTGCAGCAGAATTGCAGCATTGGGTGTGAGTTTGGAGGCAGGTAGGTCTTAACACCGAGTCCTACGGGACACCCAAGGCTTAGCTTATTTTTCTCTCGGTGCGATAAACCCACCAAATTAAGAACAAATTGAAAGAAATGGTTGTCATGGGTTTAAAGTGCTCATCTTCATTTTACCCTCGGTATTGTGTGGGAGGAAGATGCCAATTTACATTGAATCCTACTCCCGCCCGACCGCACCTTTGTATCCCTCTTGGGCAATTACTGGAACGAGTAATCCTGCGTCAGTTGAAAAGCAGGAATTCACTTAGTTTCAATCGAACTGGCATATAAATACATTGTTTTTTCGCTGATAAATGCTTAAGGACAGAATCCCGTCAGGAGGCGTAGGATTAGCCATAGGCAATAGGGCTAGGTTAATTAGTTCATCTATCCCATACTATAGGGACTGGCATCCACAGAAGACACAGTGAGGTCACCTCAACCCAAGCTAGGCTTGTGGGACTTGCATCTTTCGTGCCTACTTGGCTGCTTTCCATTTTTATACTTCTTCACTGATATTTTTTATCTTTTCCTTCTTAACTTGTTTGCTGTTCCTATGTGCAGGGAATCCTGTATGGGAACAAATCCCGTGTATAGTTTCCCTTCTTTCCAAATGTCATACTAAATGAATTGTTCTCTCTTGATGCGAGATAGTCCAAGTTACCCATGGCTGCTTTCTTTACTACTACTTCAACTACTGTTAAAAGAAAAGACGTCCTGACGCTTACGCCCTAGCCGAGCCGATACCTACGGGTGCGTCTGGGCGCTGTGTGGAATGTCGGGTTTGATCCTTATCCAAGAAAAACACTTCGGTCGGGATCGAACCCGGTATCTCCTGAATATTTAGAGGCAAGCACGCGACTGCCTGGGCTTCAGTTGTATATATATGCTCATGAACCTCCTTTAAATAAAGATCAAAGCTCTGCTAAATTATATATTGCTCCCATCTGCTAGTATAAGTCTCCAAGTTTGTGTGTGTGGTTATGTACACGCGTATGCGTGTGTTTTTATAGTGGTTGTAATTTTAGTGAATCGATATATTTTTGTCATAGAATTCCATGTCTTCATTCTCCATCTTATTTTATTATTGAAGCACTGAATATGGAATCATTGTATTCCGAAACGTTTGCTTCTAGGTAAAAATGTCCCTCCCCATAGAGCGCTAGATCGGTTCCAGCAAACAACCGCTTTACAGTGAAATGTGAAATTATTTCATTTTCGTTCAAAATAAGTCTTCGCACGTTGGTTTTCTCAGTATCGTCGTGATAATTAGAAACACGTCAGTCTGCCACGACGCCCCTGTACCCTTGCCACTGGGTGAATGGTCACGTGGCGTCATTCGCGAGTGTGGCTCTAAACACACTGAAAACTCTTCTATCGAGCAGAAAATATGCTTATTTTAAAGTATTCTCACCTGAAGTTATTCCATCTTTCTGATACTTTCAAATTGATATGATTTTTTCGTGAGTGCGGTTTCATTCAAACGAGTTATTAAAGTTGCACTCTTGCGTATCTTTTTTTTGTTTCACAGAAAAAGGAAGACAACGTTCCCTCAGAAGACGTATATTTTTTCGTCTTACACCATCACTTTAAATGGCGGGCATCAATCTTTCTTCAATCAGAGCCTTAAAATCCAAGCTGTATGTTTTCATTCGTCTATTCGATGTTGCTCCTTTCGGTACGCTGTTCGGAGGCACATTTTTTTTATACAGCGAGTAATGCTCTACTTTGGGGCGAGCGTTCAGAAAGTTCTAAAGAAAATTGAAGCGCCGCACTCACAATAGGCCAGTCATTTCACTTGATTTCCCGAGTGGTGCTCGGGTCCCGAGGCGCGGCGAGCGTCTGCCAATGTAAACACAGCGGATACATTGCGACATTGATATTAATCTTTAGAGTCGACAGCCAAAGTGCTTCTAGACGAGCTGGTAGATTGTTCTTCCGACATCACGGCCGCACGCGAACAGAGCAGCGACACACAAATGCTCTGCCAGCTCTTGGCTTCTGCTGCATCTGACCGAGGAAAATTTCGTTATCTTTGTTCCTGTTCGCCAAACATTCGTCTTCGTCAATCAAGACCTCCGCGCATTCTCTAAGCATGTTTCTAGCGGCTGCGAATAATTTTCTATGTAATCGTTACTTAGAATGCTCTTCTTATCAAACAGTTATGCTGAACATCGACTCGAGATCCGGAGTATTATTTATTAGCGATTTGGAAACATGGGCGTTTGAATGCATTGTAACGATTGACCTCAGGCAAACATAAACAACTTTTTGTTCCAGATAAATTTTATTTATTAAACTATCCATGCCGAACAAGACTCGATAAATATTCCTTCCCTGTGAAAAATTAGAAACAAGAAAAATAGCGACGAAGGCTAATTAGTGGCATTTGCTGTAAGGTAGCGGAGAATAATTGTTTTTGATCAAGTTTAGAGGGTGAGCAGCGGAGCGGAAGCGACGGCGTAGCAATACATTGGCACCACCGCCGCCCGGCGCCTGATATTAAAGCTCCGGGCGGGATGCCCTGCCACGAAACCCCGGTAACTTGCGCCAAATAATTAAAATAAACGGCGCCTAAAATTAGCGAAAAAGTGTCTGAGAGTGAAATTAGGCTTGAAGCAATGAATATAAATGGGTTGTTTAGACCCGGACCAACTCGCGGACAGCGTGTGCGATGCGACTGCCTGCTGGGGATTTTGCTCCCTGCCAGACTTATGGGACACGCCAACACTGGAGTCTGGAGTTCGTCTCCCAGCAAAACTCTTCACAATTTACAACGAGTGCCGAAGAGGCTGGGCGGACAAAGAAGGTAGGATACATGAAGGAAGTATTGTTCTCTTCTGAAGTTTTCCTCCTTAAACCAGTCAACTTTGAAGCCTTCTGTATTCACAAATTGCTGCTAGTGTGTCGGTGAGTTTTAATTAAAAAACGTGACTTAAAAAGGAGTATACAGCTAAGCACAATTGCATGGAAAGTGTAATTGAAAGAAAGCAGGAGAGTCAAATTTTACCGATTACGCATACTCTTGGTTATCTGAAATCTTTAGAGTGTATTCAGCCGCTGCGCTCATCTATTTTATTTCCTATGTGCTTCCTGGAATGCCGAAATGAACCCGCTAAGATACATGTTCGCGAAATGAAATGTTCCAACCCAAAATCCGAGGTTGGATTTCTGATAATATGTATTGGTCGATCTGTCTTTCGCATTTGCAATGCGTCGTCCATTAAACACTCCCTGTCCTGAATCCGCTGTTATCTTGCCTAAGTTTTGAAGTTCTTAAGTTGTAAGATTAAGACTTTTATACTCCGAGGTTTGATTGATTTCATTGATCTAAGCTGCTAGATGACTTGGTCATAACTACATAACATAACTGGTCGAAGCAGAGCAACTCCATTAAACTATATTTTTTTCATAACAAACAGGTAAGAGATACTAGTATTATGAATATGAACCCGCATACACTAATATTTTAACTTGTAGTATCCTCTCTTCTCACGTAGAAACAGGAAGAATTATTTAATAAACTTATGTGAACGAAGGAATTCATAGTTCATGATACGACGGAATTATTTTGACTAGTATTCAATGCTAATGTTATTTATTTCGATAAACAATTGCTGAATAATCTTCTTATCAGAAATTATGGGTCTCAAAGCTCGAGGAATTGGTCCCTGGGGTATTTGGATCGCAACCTCATTTGGCCTTGCATCTCTCGGGGCTTTCCTTCATTAAATGGGTATTAGGAACTTGTTGATTTGAGCTCAAAAGTAAACAGCACATCATTATAATGCTGCGATCGTTCTTTGGTTGTAACTAACAAGGATTTCCTCGCAGCTTAGCTGGCCAAAGTATTGCAAAATAAAACACATGGTGTGTTTCAGTCGAGTCCTCTCCAAAGTTTCAAGCCTTTGATTTACAAAGCGAAATTTCATGGTTTATTGTTCTATTTGAAACCCTTCATTCGCCCTAAATTTCGTCTTGGAGTGTTCAGTGCTGATACAATCTAACTTTTCGTACTTTCTAATTACTTTGTGCAAAACTATACTCGATTTATAAGTGAAACGGATGAACAAAAATTACTATAAAATTTCAACGAATGTGCAAAAAAGTAACGAATTTTCAGCTGCTTAGGGAAAGCTTAAACGATTTCTCTCCTATAGGGTTTTTCAATCACGTTGGTTGACTTGCAATAGTCTTTGGATCGTCGTCAGTGGAAACACATGAACGAAATAAACATATCAAAAACACAATCGTCTTTCTTAAAGACTTGGGGAATTGTATTTGAGTTAAGGAACTTTTTTTCAAATTTAACTGTTGGCATATTAAATATAATAATTTAGCGCTAACACATACCTCGTTCAGTATCATAATAAACTTCAGCATTGCGAGACTTTACCGTTGACGTACCGTTGACGCAGTGCGTTCAATCTATATTTATCTGTAGGTCAACGAATTTTCTGTACTAGGAGCTGCAGAGTAGAATTTGAGTTTCAAGAAAACATTATGCCATGAAATTTACCTTTTCATCGAGAAACGCAGGCTGTTGACGACTTTAATCTCAGGAATAGTAGCTTATAAAGTGGGAAAGTTTGTGACCTCTTGCTAGAAGCTTCATTAGTATTTTGCGATATGCTGTTAAAACAGCAGTTTTATTCAAGTAAATAGCTATAGAGAAAATGCTTAAAACAGGGTTCATTCTATAGGGCTCAATCAACTCTCGTATTTTTAGCTCATCAGTTATCGAGATCTGATTTTAGTTATGCCAAATACGGAGTTCGGCTGGTCGAAAAAGCTAGAAGTAGAGTCATTTTAATTGACTTACCGCTATTTCAATATTCAAAATTGTTCAAATTGTAAATGAAAGAAAAAAGAGTTAATAATACTAAAAAATGAAGTTCATGCACTGCACATTTTAGCGTCATTTTTTCTTTTAGATGAATACCTTAAAATTTGGATGGTACTGACATTTAAAAAAATCCTGAAAGTGTTACCCGCGCGATTCAAACGACGAGTGAAGACTGAGGAGCTAGTTGACGGCTTGACGCTTGTTTGTGTGTACGTCAGTGCGATTGATTTTAAAAGATTCATTTGCACAGTAAATTATCCTCTGTGATGAAGACGACAGAAAACGTTTCACTCAGATTTCGGTGAAATAATCTTGATTGGATGTTTAATTTTTGAAGAATCTGTGTGCATGAAAGACAAACCAGAGGAACATTGTCCGACTCCAACTCCGGATCCGTAATTCTGATTGACCTTGGCTCCAGCTACGCTTCTACATTTGGGGTAAAATTTAGTTTAATAAGTCACCACCCCAAGAAAATATGTTGAGGTAAACATCAGGGTGCGAGACTATCTTTTTTGTTCGTAATGGTTGTAATATTGCTTGCAGTTGGTATGGAATATAAGAAGTCTTGAGCTTTTAAATTATATTGCAATTATTTAATAACGAAAATTGAACCTGGAGCCGGGTAAAGTGCCACAATTTGAACCCTGACAAAGCCAACTTATTATTTACACAACAGAAATATTACGAAAGCCCTCGTTTACATTTTTTACACTATATCGCGCATTCATCCTAATTTTCAACCGAAAATTAGAACTTGAGGCCAAACTTTACTATATCTAAAGTCCATAACTCTTGGCAGCGGTGTTTCGATCTAGAGTAAAAAAAGTACCTTTAATAATTCCAATACTTTTTACCGTTGGGTTTTCGAAGCCTTACAACTGCTGACCCTTGAGGGTTGTGAGGAATGTATGGCTTAAGTTTCCGTTTCCGAGGGAAGTACTCCGTGGTTACGTGGAAATCAGTGCCTGAGCTGGGAGTCGAACCCTAACTTCCCCGCTGCGTGGCTATCACGCTAACCAGTGCGCCATGGAGCCCACTGATAAAAAGCTCGAGGCTCCAGCTCTGCATCTTGGTCTGTGCTTTTCCAGTTGATTATATTGAAGGGGTTTGTTGTACTGTCCCATTGTTAACCTGCAAAAATGTTTAGAAATTTTTCTTGAATACTATCACAGTGTGTTACATGTACTACAAGATTCTGAGAGTGGCAGCTTATGTAGAGACACTGTAGAATTGCAGAAAACCGTGAGTTTTTACGAGATGTTGGTATCATTTGGAATAATTAATCCTGCGTAGTTTCTCGTATGTTCTGTTAATTACATAGTCACGTTTGCTATCTGTGGACATATTGTCACCGGTATCCTTTGACGAACATGTGAGGTACTTCGCTGAGTCGAGCTCAAATGGTTGACGCAGCACTGTCGCAGAAACGAATGCTAGGGCTTTTCGTCCTGGAGAGGGCCATATCTTGGTTTGTCCACCCAGATCTTGGTTTTTTGAACCCCGACTGGGTTTTTAATCTAAATTTTTGAAAATATGTAAAATCTGGGCATGTTCATTGTTCACTACACTAAATAGACTACTTAAGGCCAGATTCCGTTTCATTCTATATAGTGAACATACCTGATACAAAGCTACACAAGCCAAAAGGAGGAGAAAATATTAAAATATTTCATACGAGTATCGAACAAGTAACGAACGAACTCACCTCTGTTCGGTAGCTGCAAGCCCCGGCATTTCGCGCCACTTAACCCTGAGTGGAGACCATTTCGACAGTTCAAAGATACAACAACGTCTAATAAATCAATACCTGATTTTTGGCATTCCCTGCGTAACGTCAAGATTTTATTATTTTCTGATCAACTAACATTTCTTTTTCATAGTGAAATGTTTTTTTCATGTTCGATCTGGGTTTATCTGAAATCTCTGACTGGGAGCCGTTGTGCTTGGAGCTTAGCGTGCACGCACGTCAAGCAGACGGTAACTCCGCAACCCTGGCAAACAACGGAAAATTTCAAGAAGTCTTCAGCACTTCGCTTCGCAAGATGGAGCGTCGGAACGATGTGTTATGGGATCTCAGACGGTTTGTTCACAATCGATGATTCCCGAAAGATCGCCCTCATTGACTGAGAGTTCACCAGGCTTGACGTCTGTGTTACCGCTCTGCAAGAAACCAGGTTGACCTCGAGAGTGGTTCCTTTAGAGAAGAGGACTGCACAACTACACCTTTCTTCTGGAGAGGGAGGGAGCTGGACCATCGGTGTGAACATGGCTTTGCCATCAAGAACACTGAGCACGTCTCCACCGAACGTATCCTGCCTCCATGCCTGGCCGCTGCTGCAGGACTCGTCACCGTCTCCAGCATCTATGCGCCGCCTCTGTGTCACTCTGAGGACGACCAAGACTCCTACCACGAATTGCTGGGCTAACTGCGGTGCGGGATCCAGAAGGCCGAGCCCTCTCCTCCTTGGAGACTTCAACGCTAGGAAGTGAGTAGATTCATTTCAAGCTTCTATATTCAAGATAGAAAATTAGGCGAGTTTGTCCGCGCAGATTGGAGTAGTATTAATTATGTCACGAGTTAACTCGTCTTGTCGGAGAAGATGTTAAGCAAAAATTATTTCCCAGTGAATTAACAGGATATTCCTTCCAATGCCGTTGAGTTGTAATGTCTAAATTTATCGCTAGTTTCTCCCCGCAGTATTCGCTGCACAAATTATTTATGTTTTCTTCCTAATAACAAACGTACTATAAGTAATCAGTAAAAAGTCACCTATTTTGATATTTTATAAGCGTGGCTTTCGAGTGTATCATTGGTGATACAAGGCTTTGTGATGGTTTTAATTTTAAATTTGGCTAAACTTCCAGGAGTTGTTGATCTAAGTTTCTCAATGGTAATGGAGGAAAACCGTAAAAGCATTACAATAATTTATTAGGGTTTGTCTTTAGTGGGATCAAAATTCACTTACTTTGCTAATTTGGGATTTCCAGTAATTTCAAATTAGCTGGAACCAAACTTTTTATGTAATTCCGTTTACTATTAGTTAGTTTTTGCCTGACACAGCAACAGGTTATTTTCTGTAAAGAATGCAATGATTTGCACGGCAATATCCCGACCTGCAAAAATAGAGAGGTTAAAAGCCCCACATATAGGATAAGTCATAGGCATAGGGTTAGGTTATTTAGGTTTATCTATCGCATGCTCTGAGGACGCGCACTTAGGCTACCTCAGCTTTAGTTGGGCGATCAGGACTTCCATCTTTCGCGCCCACTTTGCCTCTTTCTATTTTCATGCCTTCATTACTCATTATCCTTTATCTTTTCTTCCTCTTGTTTCTCAGCCTTCTGTTCTTGTGCGCAGGGAATCCTGTGTGGAAACACACATGCGCATAGATTCTACCTTTCCTAGAGTTCATACTAAAAAGTTTTTCTTTGTTTTCGCTTGAGATCCCATCTCAAGCGGCTAAGGGGCTCTAAACTTAATGTTCTAATCTTATTAATTCAAAAACCTTTAACGCGTTCCCATATTTGGTCACCGGCTTACCAATCAAATACTGTCGCATAATGGTTTGCTTCTGTACCAACGCTCATTTTGTTTAGGTTTCACAGAAAATTCTGGTACCTGAATTACTAAAATAACTAAATGCCATTAATCCGAGTGTGGAGAGGGAAAAAATGTTCAAAACATGCATGCCTAACATCAAAACACAGAAGTGTCTCTGAGTTCAAATTCGGTCCCCTTCATGGAATAAGCTAAATGCAGCATTCATACGCAGGGAACGTGTTAGTCGGAGAGGAGGACGATAGCAAACATAATACAAGCATACTTTTGAGCTTCAAAAGGCAAAAGGAACTTGGAAGTTCAGGGCATCAAGGGCATTGTAATCCGACTCTCTTATGGAATACCCTATCCAGTGGAACACGGTCACACAGCCCATGAAGATTTACCAGTAATGATTTATATGTTGTAATAGCAATAATGTTCGAGCTACTCAATGTTCTGAGAGAATTGCTGAACATTTTACAAATATTGACGCTACAGACCAGCTTTTTAAAATTTTATTTTTCTGTATGGTTTTACGCTAGGAAACAAAAGCTCTCCCTCACTGGCCCTTGTTAAGTGCCCCGTGATGCGGCCTCTCCTGAAGGCATAATACTCCGGGGAGACAAAGCCCTTCAGCTTTTAGTGATGACCATTTTTTGATAGCGTCCTTTCAAAGAAAAATACTCTTCATGAGATTTTGTGAAGCGTGCGTGCGACAAACGAACGAAATACGAAGCGAGTTAATTCGGCCATCTTCTCTATACTTGGAAAGCAACCAGCAGCCACTGAGCTTGCGGAATTAAGTCCCTTGGTAAGAGCATTAAAGCAGCTCAGGCGGTGCGGCACTGTTGAGGCCGGGGCCCGTGAGTGCCAACCTCGCCGTCGCATTTAAGAAATTTCTTCTTGTTCTTGTTCTTCTTCATCTTCATTTTCATCGTCTTCATCAGCTCTTTCTTCGCAGGCGCACACTAGCTGCACTGCACTGCACTCACTCTACATGATTATTTAACTTGAAAGTTCACACACTCGCAAAGATCACAAAGGCTCTAGTCTTCTGCTAATGGACCGCTCTGAGTAGTGCGCATGATTCTGAATGCATTCGGTACAATTTACCTGGAAAAATGGCAACTGTACTGAAGATTTTGAGAAGCAAATAGCTACTACTGAGGGATTGACTAGGGTGCGCAAAATACACTGCGAGGAGGATTCGACATTCTAACCGAAAACGAAAGTGATTGAGCTTAAAAATTTGCTGTGTTGGAAACAGAATAGACTGATTACAGTGGTGTATGCATACCATGAAATACTTTGGTTTTTCTTACTCGAGAAGAATTACGCAGGTAAGTGAAGACAAGGCTTTTACACTCCTAACAAGCGCGTACAAAACTTAAGGGCAATCTCGATTCTCTGCGCATTAAAATCAATTGTGAAGTGAGGATCCCTGAGACTCAATAGTTTTATTCGGGTTTTGGGGCCTCTAGGCTAAGCCTAGAGGGTATAAAGCCCTCTAGGCTTTCTAAGCTAGGTGTTCAGGGCTTCTGTCTTTCGTGATTATTCCTTATCATTTCTTCCTCACCCTTTTTAACTTGCTATTTTACGCGCAGCGAATTCTGTGTGGGAATACACTTTTGTATAGATTCCACATTTTCTCAAGTCCATGCTAAATGGTCCCTTCTTTTCAATTCCTTTGGATCCCATTTCACGTGGGTAGGGAGCTTAACCTAACTAATCAAATCTTTAAGGTTTGACGTCGTTCCATTCCTGAGATTAAGAACCAAGTCGTACTTTTCATACTCTCTCAATTAAGTTTCCTTCGACGGACAGCACAGTGAAAGAACCTTTGAACGAAACTTTATTAATTCCAACACGCTTCACCGTTGGGTTTTCAATGCCTTACAACTACTGGCGTGGTGAGGGTTGTGAGGAATATGTGGGTTAAACTTCCTTTTCCAGGGGAAGTAGTCCCTGCTTACGTGAAAATACCTCGACGACTGAGCCGAGATTTGAACCAGGGTCCTCTGGGTAAGAGACCTGCACGCTAGCAGTATGCCATGGACCCCACGGGACGGGGGTCAGTTTCTCCAACAGTGAAGTAATTGATGGCCTGTTCTCAATGTCTCGTTCGAGAAGCCTCCATTCAACTTCATTGTCACCAGCGTAAACCTTTATTTCCCGGTTTGCGCCGCCTCGACTTCGAAATCCAGACCTCAGCTCTGGCACCGTCCTTCCGGACGGTGTATCTTCATTTCTGTTGTCCCTCTCTACCTGCTGATGCGTGTCGGTGACTTTTGTGTTTGTGCCTCTCCCTACTGATGCCTGCCGGTGACTTTTGTGTTTGGTGCTCCTCGATGGGAGTTGTTTCCGAGTCCGGACTTTGGTTGGACTTGTTAGTCCTCGTCTGCCAGATTAGCCCTCATCGATTGTCCCGTTGAATCAGAGCTTGCTTGTGTGAGGAGGTTTAATAACGTCGCTGTTTAGGCCGGCGCTCCGTGCCTGCGTTTTGAGGGCACTGTAAATCCTGTGCTGTCTATAGTGAGAAGGAGCTTATCGAAATGAAAAACCATCCAATCTGATACTGAAATTATAATTCATTTAGAAAACCATTGCTTCATTTTTCATACATTCAGTTTTCATCCTAGTTTTCGGGTAGACTACTCTTGTTATACTCTCAAGTGTCCATAGAACAGAGGATGAGTCACATTTATATTCAGAGGGTATCGGAGCCCCCGGAGTTAGACTACCCAGCCGTTTACGGCCGAGCGCAGGCCCCATGGACAGAACGTATCGTCCTGAGCCACCAATGGTTGCAGCATCAAGGCCGCTCACGACGGTGCGGACGGAACCGAGTCCGGTGAGGCGGTGTAGAGCAGAGCTCGCTCCTGCCGGCGAGCTAAATTATGCAGCGGGACCGCACCTTCCTGCTTCCCCTCCTCCTTCTCGCTCTTACTCTCTCTCGCTCTCTCTTTCTTTCTCTCGCTTTTATTATCTACCTGGGTGGCAGCCTTCTCTCATCATCCCTCTTTCAGCATCCCTCTACTGCATCACCTCCTGTGTTTTCTCACTTCTACTGAGCTGTAGAAGCGTAACTCTGTGCGTAGAACTAGTAAAACTGGTCATCTCTCAAGTCAATCCTAAGAACAAGCCTTGTGCATTCATGTAGCACATAACACCCTACGGGGGACTTGGGAGATGTGGGATAGGCAATAAATTTGGTTGACTATGGGTTGGTTTGTCTATTGTATGCTATAAGGACTCGTGTCGACAGTATGACACTGCTAGTTAACCTAAACTATAGCAAGGCCTTCACAACTTTTATCTCTCGTGCCCAATTAGCTCCTTCCAATTTTCATACCTCCTTAGCTAGTATTTCTTTGTCTTTTTTACATTTTCATTCATACCTTGCTGTTTCTATGCGTAGAGGATCATGTGAGGGAACACACAAGCTGCACAGATTCCCACGTCTCTGCAGTCTGTGCTAAATGGTCCATTCCCTTTCCGCCTGAATGAGTCTGAATCCCTGAAGCGTGGCAACCTATACTGCTGCTACTTCTACTGCTACTGCTGCTACTACTGCTACTACTACTACTACTGCTACTAATACTGCTACTACTACTGCTACTGCTACTACACACTCCGCACGAAGCGTACGTTGTCTCTTCGTGGGTTCTTCCTTCGTTACATTTTGGACCCGCCCTCTTGAGCGGTGTGGGTGGGAACGGTCCATCAAAGCCCATCGTTGTACACAACAAACTGCAGTCCAAGTTGTGATGAGCTTGCTCATACATCGATGACATTTTTCTTAGTTTTAAAGCCAGGCTTGCTCCCTGAACTTCATTTACTTCGAGGAATTTGCTTGTCGTTTTCTTGCCGTTTCTCAGTCTGCGTCACAAGTTGTGCCATCTTCTTTTTCCTCTGTCTGCTTCATAAATTACGTTGCAATTTCCAAAGCATTGAGGTCCCAGCTGTGTGAGGTAATGTGTTTCAGATTTAGAAATACCGTATCATAATTGAAGAGAGAGGCTTCTAAACCTTAAACGATTATGATCAAAATCCTTGTGTCCCTTCATTCGTGCTTCATATTCCCCTCAATTTGATATTAATGAGGAATTAATTCATTTCTTAGATGCTTTGACCTAATATTGACGTTCGCTTCGATGGTCGATTGGTTCCTCTCATTTATGGTTGCAGCAAAATATTACGATATAAATAGCTCGAAAAAAGTGTAAAAAAACACATTCTGAATTGTAATTGTTTTACACTTTGCCTCCGAAGTGGGTCATATGTGGTACACGCGATCATCTAACCTAACCTAATGTAACCAAAGCATTATCATGTATAAATACAAATTTCAAGTTTTCGTCAAATTTGTGTTCATCAATCGAATAAGCTAGGTCTGATTAGAAAGAAAATTAATTGAGTATCCAAATTTGTGGAACCAAAATCCTTCATTTTTCAATTCACAGCAGAGATATTTGTCGGGATGTGATTTTACCTGTGTGGAGAACCGGAGTCAAAGTGCTGAGTGTGGTGGCGTATTTATAGATTAGATGTAGAAATATCAGTGCCAAGCCAGGTATTAAACTTGTTTATGCATTCTATCTTTGCGATTACGTTGATATGAATGCCAAAAAAATTAAATACATATTCCGAAGATCAAAGCTAATAACTGACGTACGTTAACACTTTTTTTTTCAATCACGACCTATGAAACGTTCCGGTATTAACTTCTAAGAATAGGTTTAAAAATACGAAAGAATACCAACATTCAGCTCCTGATATTCGTTAAGATTTCAGTGTCCCTCTAAGCTTGCGCTGATTTCGAGTGTGAGGTTAGGAGACGTTCTTAACGAGACGCTTCGGCATTCCATTGCAGGTGAGAGTTAGGTTTGTACGGGCCCTCTAAATTCTACAGGCCTTAACTAGATGAAACAATTTGAAACAAATTATTACCACAAGTGTAACATCATTTAAAGTTTTTACAAGCATGGATTTCTTATACCATTATAATGGACTTTTTTTTATACATAGCTACTTGTGGGTCCGAATAAGTTCTATGACT
>VOMN01055842.1:0-15215 GCA_014899125.1 Orchestia grillus
TGTTCTGCATGTACTGCAAAGTGTGACACAGATAGTTACATGCGTATTAATATATAGATTCCTCTAGACAGACGTGTCTTGCCGAACCCTTGAAACTTGAAGCTTCAGCTCGCCACATGCACTGAAAATACGAAAATATTGTTCGTCTCAAATATACAAATCTCATGAGCGCTTGTTTGCTTCATGTGTACATCTGAGTGCCTCTGTCCTGTTAGGCAAAACACACATCCCGTACCCAAGCAGCTCTTGAGCAACTTTATTTTTTGTATCCATGTATTTCCCGTTTTCGGAAATGTGTTGTTCATCTAGAGGCAAACGTTCGTTACGTGACTGTTTAGCTGGTGATGTAAAAAAGGGGTAGTTCACAGTTCCAATATCTTTCCATCAGCGCTGTTCACAGCTCCGAGAACATTCCAGAAATGCGGTTTGTAGTTCTAGTAACTTTCCAGCAACGTTGTTCCAGTAACTTTCCAGCAGCGTTGTTCCAGTAGCTTTCCCGCGACGTTGTTCCAGTAACTTTCGAGCAAAGTTGTTCCAGTAACTTTCCAGCAACGTTGTTCCAGTAACTTTCCTGCAACGTTGTTCCAGTAACTTTCCAGCAATGTAGTTCACAGTTACAGTAATTTCCTAAAAACGCCATTCACAGTTCCATTAAGTTTGCAACAAGACAGTTCTCATTTACATCAACTTTCCAGCAACGTATGTAGTTCCAGCAACTTTTTAGCAACGCAGTCCATAGTTCCAGTAACTCACTAGATTGTCGTCTGTTCCAGGAGTCGTCGTCTCGGAGGCCGTCAGGTGACTCCGGCCGAGCTTCTCTCGAGTGGAGGGATTTTGCGTCTCAGCCCAAAAGTCAAGAACCAAAAAGAGGGAGGATTTTTGCGAGCAAACACTCGTGTTGACAAAGTGCGCTATTTGTATCAGTATTTTTGCCACTGCCGAGGAAGGAGCTCGTTTTGAAGGATTTCGAATTTTTTTCGGTCATGTTGCGAAATTAAAACATTTGAGGAGCTCTCAAAATTAGATACTGGATTACGCCAAAGAAGAGAAAAGGGCTGAGATTTTTACCGAGTTTGTCAACAGCTCAGCAGTAGCACGGCAAAAACCATCCTTTATCTCCACTCATTTTGGCAGCGTTGCACTTGTCGGGCTATCGCCTTTTTCTCTTCAAAGATATTGCGGAGAAGTGACACAATTTTCTCTTCTTGCATGCTTTCTAACGTGAATACTTTGATTGGAAGATTGATCAATGCACTTACAAAAGTTGAAAAAGATCTTCCAACGAAGAAGGAAGAGGTGTTGAGGTTCGCAGGTCCCTCTCCAGTTGATCCCACAAATTTTCGATAGGGTTTAAATCAGAGAACTCCGGAGTCCACACCATGTGAGAAAATGATCCCTTGTGTTCCATGAAACAATCTAGCGCTACTCGAGACCGATGGTTGCCAACGTTCTCGTCTTGAAAAATACCGCAACTATCAGTAAATAAAAAATGATAGGCGAGTGTACTCGTACTCATTCACATAGGATGTTCAAATAACCTTGAAATTTCATTTTGTTGTTTTTCCAAAGTTACCAAACCTAATTCTGATCATCTGAAGCACCCTAGATCATTACACAGGAAGTTGTACTGTCTGAGTGATGCATGAAGGATCCAAAGCTTCATGGGCTTCCCGTCTCACTCTAACACTGTTATCTTTTTGGAACGAAGTGAATCTCGATTCATCTGACCATAGGGCGTGTTTTCATTGCTCTACTGTCCAGTCTTTGTGGTCTTGTGCCAATTGAAGCTGTTTCGTTCGATTAGCTTCACTGACCAACGATTTCCTGGCGAAATCGTTACTTCTTAAGCCCATTTCCTTCATTTCTCGGCTCAGGGTGAGAACAGAAAGTTACTTGGGACATTTGTTGAACATGTTAGGTAACTGCTGAATACTTTTCCGCTGAGTTACTTTCAACAATCGCTTCAGAGAGCGCCTGTGGTGAGCTTTCAGAATTGATCTCTGCCATCAGTACGACTGAATGACCGAACTTCATAATTTTTTTCCAAGGAACAATTTTTCTTAACACAGTCCTAAGTCCTATGCCCATCATTTGAGACACTTCTTTGGCGGATTTCAAAGCCCTCTGCAAACCTATAACCTGTCCTTTATTTGTCTGGTATGGACGCAGACGTTTTGTTTCCAGGTAGGTTTGTTTCCAGCGGGGTTACTCATGCTTGTTGTCGCGGAGAGAGCAGGTGCAGCACTACCACTGGCATTGAACGCAACTATTGTCATCATATTTTTTTTCTACAAATTTGTCACGAGTAATGCTCTAAAAAATGCTCAAATTTTATCTACATTTTACCAGGATGCGACAAACATTTGGCTGCCAATGTATTTAGAGGACTGCTAATTGCTAGTGTGTGAGTTGTTGAGAACGATTCACTACTAACGTATTCGTAGTAGAATTGCTAATTGGAACTTAAAAAAAGAAAAAAATACATCGGTAGTGAAACCCACACAGTCAACAGGCAGTCAAGCTTGAAGAGTGGATTTGTAAGGTGAAAATTCTTCGAATTTCACAAGAGATGCCCGTAGGAATGATGAAACTTGCGAATGCTTGGCGACGGATTCTATGCTTTGGAGATAAGCTGCCATGGTGTCGGTTGCCCTTGGTCTGATTTATTGAATGGGGTGCTGAAAGTGTTTTCGGGATTGGTTATTAACAAGATTTGTTCATATGGTTTTCATAAGCCCCATCATACAAAGTAGACATATGATGTCTACCTTTAAGTTCTTTATGTCTTATTAGCTCACGGCTTCTGTCTCATATTGTACGTGAGTACTTTACCTCCAGCGTTGGGAAATGTCAAAAATATGTAGAAAGTTTTAGAAAACTAACATTTTAAAATCCAATTCACTTTTTTCGCAAAAAAAAAGATTTTATATGGGCGGACGAACTGAACGTAATGTTTCTTTGTACGATGAATACAATGCTGGCATGTGAACTGATCACTTATATGAACAATACTTGTGATTATATCTAATGCATTCTATGCAGTGAAGAATTTGTTGTTTTTACCGTCATATACATATACATGGTAGAACACTTGCCGTCTTCAACTGTGCCTTTAAAAAACCGACCTCAAAAAAAGACTCCACGCTACACGTTTATATTTAATTCAACAATATATGTTTCATTTTTCATTTTCCGATTCAATTTTCGAAACATGAAAGGGTGCGAAATATTCCTCAGTGCCAAACAATCTTTTTCGATAGAAACATAAGATACAAGCATAAGTTAGGGGAATCTCGTAAATATTGTATCGCTTCTCTGCTGTTCTATAGAGTTGGACTATAGTACCTAAATATATTTCAACATATAGCAGTACATTTGTGTGTAGTAAATATAATTTTGCATGTACTTTGTAGCATTTGTTCAACATCCATGCTGCTTCACATTTATCGTCGTGCATGAAGTATTGTATTTGAACTTTACGTCACAAAAGTAGTACCGTAATTTCATCACTCAGCTAACCCCGATGATGCGTATGCGTCAGAACACACAAATACCTCCATGAATTTTACAATGCCGCAAACTCGCAATCAGCATTCAGGTGCCTAGTAATAACGAAGCGTCACAGCCTCAGCCCTGATCACGGTTCGATCGCTTCACATGCATAATTGAGGCATTGCGTACGATGTGCCCCAGCACTGAAGATGTTTGTTCCGAGCCCAGCAAACTCTACGGTGTTTGTCTCCATTAGCGACTTGCATTTTGCAGCGAGCTCGTCCGTGACTGGCGCAAATACAGCACTTTGTGCAGAGTCCGGGCTTTTGCGGGACTTGCTGTGATGGGTGGACGTCGCCGCAGCCCGCACCGCAACCCGCAACCCGCACCGCGATCTTTTTTCGGCGTGTGGTATGGAGGCGCGTCTTGTGTGATGATGCATGAGCGAAAGCACACAGGCTTCGTTTTTGTGGGAGTCGTAGAATAGTAAAAGAATTCTTTGGTTGTAATGAAATGAAGCAGATGAATCGGCAATAAACAGATAAATGATAGGTGGGAGGCTGTGTACGTAATGCCACAACGAACATTGACGTTCAGCAGTTGAATACATTTGAGAAATGAAGAAATTAACCTACCACAAAATAACATAGCTTAGTCACTCTCAGGCTTGTAGTCACAACTTCTGTTCAGCCTTAATCAACTGCATATTTTAGGATAACATCATATAATACCAACAGGAAAATAACCGATTTTTTACAACTTGACAAGTCGCTCTGAGCTTTCTGTCAATTATAAAATTATATCTCCTGATGCTTTAAGGTGACTGTAGAACGAATGTGTACAGGAACACTTTCTGTAAAATTTCGGATAATTCTATCAACCTCTTCTGATCATCCAAACATGAAAAAACTAGCTAGGAAAATGTACGACTGAAAGAAACAAATGTAAATGAGGGAACCTCAAGCTCAGATCACGTTTAGAAGAAAGGAACAATAATAAACCTTACATGATATATTTAAGTTTGAGAGACAGACACGTGAGCCATATGTTTGGTCAGGGGAGGAACACGCTAGAGAGTTGGACCGCAACAAGAAGATTGAATCGGGCACAGACGGCACGATTATTTGCGCTGTGCAACTGCTGGCTTGAAATTTACATGAAGTGGGCCATAAATTCACACGAAGTGAAGTGTAAATTTGCGGACGGTCGCACTTCAGCACTCCCCAATACCTGACCACCTACAGGCTACCACCAGAGGCGCCCCTCCGAACAATGGCCGTTTTCAGTGTTTGGCTTAGCTGTGGGCTCATTGGAAGACCCCCGCCTGCTGTTTGTTTATTTGTTTGTTTGCAAACATACTCAAGCATGGAGCTGCTACCGGAGCATGCGATGAGGGATAATGAACGACGGTAGCGTCAGTCGATCGCTGTGGAATATTTTTCATGCCGCAACTCATACACTCTGCAGTGTGGGGGTCAGTTTGGCGCACACAGCTCAGTGTTTAGGCTCAGTGTCTCTCTAAGTTTAAGCTCACTGTGTCACTAAGTTTAGGCTCACTGTGTCACCAAGTTTAGGCTCACTGTGTCACTAAGTTTAGGCTCACTGTGTCACTAAGTTTAGGCTCACTGTGTCACCTAGCATATGTTCAGTGTCTCTCTAAGTTTGGTCTCAGGGTCTCACTGCGTTTGAGGTAATTTTTGTGAAGGGGTGGAATTACTTTTGACCCAGGCTGGACGGCACTCTCGAAAGCAGCACAATGCGTGTACGCACTTCAAAAGCGGGTGCGTAGTTCTGGGACGTGCGGGTAGTTTCATTGTGCTAAATTTTCAAAAAACTTTACGTTAGAATTGATGTAGAAGAGAATACATATTGTACAGCAGCAATACATATTGCAAAGCATTAATATATATTTCACTGCAGCAATGCATACATACCAGCTGATCGGCGGTACACAGCAACAAAACACCAGCTGACAGGCCGTACACAGCAACAAAAACCCAGCTGGCAGATGGTACACAGCAACAAAACACCAGCTGACAGGCGGTACACAGCAACAAAACACCAGCTGACAATTGGTAAACAACTATAAAACATCAGATACCAGGCGATAAGTAACAGAAAGCCCCAGCTGTCACGTGGTAAACGGCAACAATGTACCAGCTGACGGCAGACGACAGCAGCCAAGCGCCAACTGACAGGTGGTAAACACCAACAAAGCACCAGCTGGTAGGTGATAAACATCCACAAAGCTCCAGCTGACAGGTGGTAAACACAATCAGAGCACCAAGTGACAGGTGATCACCAACAGAGTACCAGGTGAGAGGCTGTGTTTTGAGAGGGACCGTGCCCTCCACTGCCACCCCTCCTCCCTTCACGGGCCTTCAGTTTGGTTGCCCTCCACTCCTTCATGCCCTGGCAGTGTAATTCGAATTAGCCCTGCCTTAATTCCTCATTAAGCCGGCACGCCTGTTTCTGCTTAGGACTTGGATTCCTGGACAGAGTGGAGGAGCTGCTCATTAAATTCAGGCCCGTCGACCTCATGGGACCCCGCTCCTATGGTCACATCTTCATGTGAACTGTTCCTATGGCTGGGGGTGAGGGCGTCATAGCACCTTATTGTGCTGATCTGGTTTCCTCTTGGAGATAATTTCAATCGTTTTAAAATGTTTTGTTTGTTTTCTACCGCCCTTTTGCTTCCATTCTGAAGTGTACTTCTAATTTCTTTGCATCGCTAATAAATTATCTCTCAACTATCTAGATCTCACAATTTTTGAATCCATCCTAAATCAGGCTTGGTTCTGACCGAGCTTCTCACCTACCAATTTCATTGCTATCTTGAAATGACGGTTTGTTCCCTCTACATTTTCGAAGCCTCTTCTCCACTCACAAATACGTTATGGTCAATTCCACCTGACGACTCTTGCATCCCATCTTCGTCTCTTCAATTCCACCGGACGGCTCTTGCATCACATCTTCGTCTCTTCAATTCCACTGACAACTCTCGCATGATAGTTTCATCTTTTGTTTGTAAATCATTCTTATTCAGCTAAATTGTCACGTAAAAACACAAATATGACAATAAATCTGGCCAGAAAGTACACATGCTCATTGCTTTCGTATTATACTCCCAACTGCACCAAGTTCCAGCGTGCGGAATCTGGACAAGAATAGCACTCCCACGCAAACTGCTTCCCTGCGCACATTGCTAGTACTCTGAAATCGATGTAAAATCTGGAGTAAGTAAATAGTCTTCAATTCGAATCTCCGCAACTCTAAGAATTCGATTCTTTGCGGTACGAATATAAAATAATTATTTGATGTTCAGATATTTAATTAAGCTTACGTAAAGTAATGAGGCGCGTGAGCTGGAAATGATTTATCATCGTACCCTGTGACCATCGTGGCAGAGCTAATAAATATTCCCCTCATATTTACGGGCCATGACGGACCAGTTAAAATTACGCCCCGTTTTTCCTAGTGCGCAAAGAAAGTTACTCGTGAGAGATATCAAGATGTCGTTTCTACCGCGACCAAACGTAGAGCCAGAAAAGTCTGTTCCTGTCCCTGTCGACAGATTTCAAAGGCAAAAATGCCACGCAGAAAAAACTGCCGTAAAAACTCGACTGGAAAAACGCCAAAGGCCACCGCCGCTGGCAGTGCTTTAACTGGCCTCATTTGAACGCTCGGGCCGATCCGATTCGCGTTCGGACCTCAAAAAAGAAAAACTTCAAAGGAGCTTGGAAACTTTGCATGGAAGTGAAGACCATCTAAAAGTTCGGGTTCTGTGAGTCTTCGAATGATGATTATTTATTCCCATTTTAGGGAAGTAATCTTTTCAATAGCCTTATTTAATTGAGTCGCTTTAGTGAAGGAGGGAAGGATTGATAATAATTTTCTGGGTCTCTTTAGGCTAAAAACACACAGTATTAGAGATCGTGAGCTCTACTTGCACGCATATACACTCACGCATACACTAACACGCACACAACTCGACATTGATGCCTTGAATACGTTGAAGTGGTTTGGACCTTCAGTGTTGGGTCCCACTGGAGTGCCACGATTCCGCTATTGCGATTTTGATAGGTTTTGTGGTCACATATCAACGAGCTGTTGCAGCGCACTGTTTCCTACTTCAATTTGAGGACAACAGGGCAGACGGGGAACGCCAATCGGGTATAGTTTGTAGGTAGTTATCCAGCTTTGTTTTCAAGACATTTTTGCCTTTGGATCCTCCAAGTTTTTTGAGTTTTTGTGGCACGTACTTGGAAAGTCTGGGTCCATCACGGAGAAGGATCGTTCATGCCTCGTGCGAGAGCTACGGGCAGCTCAAGCGTTGAACGTGGGCGCAACGCGTATCTTTCTGATCCGAATGTGTTGCTTTGTGCGCTACGTTAGGTTTCCATTCTGAAGTTCGTGACCAGCCCACGAATCTTTTTCCACGGGTGGATTGTAAGATGTCTTCTCATCTTCGCTAGAGAAAATACAACTGAAAACATTACACGCGTTCCCATAATCCCATACGCACGCAAACGCACGCAGCTCCGTGCGTTGTTACAACACGGAAAAGGGAGCAGTAAGAGATTGGATGTAAACGAGCTGCAGGCAATGCACGCTGGCACTTGTCGACACACTGGACTACTGATAAACTTTTTGGCCGCGTTAAGATGTATAATTTTAGCCCTTCGACTACTAATGCAATTAACATTTGAGAAAAATACATCAAATCACTACGCGCGCGTGTGTGTGCCTGTGTGTGTATGCGTGTGCTTGTTGTGTGTGTGCGTGTGCCAGAGAGAACACAGTGAAGCTAGATTTACTATACAGTTGAGCTTCACTGCCAAGATTTGCAAGGTTCAGGGTCTAAATTACTGGAATCACCTGCAATTACCTCAACTATATTCTCTCCAGCGAAGATGAGAAAGGTGTCTGTTAATCTACACGTCGAAAATGATTCGTGAACTGATCCTGAGCTTCACAAATAAAAATCTAAAGTGGCCCACAAAGCAACACATACTGTTCGGGAAGGCGTACGTTGTGCCCTCGTAGGACATTAGGGCGGCCTGCAGTCTTCCAGCGAGGCATGAACCGTCCTCCGTAATGGGACCCAGACTCTCCTGTCGCCTGCCAAAAGACCTGAGAAAATTTGAGGGATCCCTGGAGGCATTCAAGAGAAAACTGGCCAGATTTCGGCCAACTGTCTCGACTGGCCTCCCCTCCCTCATTTTCATAAAACTGCTGAGGGGAACGGCCTACTCCTGCAGATCGCTGACATAAGAGCTAAAGTGTTGTAAACATCGCGGCAGAAAAAAGGGGGCATATCAGTGCGGCCTGAGTAAGAGGGTTAGAGCCACTTCCGAGGTGTGTATGCTTCGGTGCGTGTGCCTGCGTGCGTGTGTTTGTGGAAATAAAGGTTGGGTGACAGCCTCTGATAGTCTTTTAGTCAGGATTTCCAGGGTTCGACACTCCAGGCGGAGTGCCTCCCCAGGGAAAAGAAGAATACTAACGATGTTCCCTAATTGGCTGCACACCAGTGCTGCCAGGGTTGGGATGTGAGAACAAGTTCCAGGGCATTCAAGCTGTGTCGGGCTCTGTTGCAAGAGACAGTCCAGCGTGACTGCCATTCTTCAGTGACATCAAAAATGTCAATTTAGTCTCTTAGAAGAATTTATTTCGTCAAAATAATTCTATTGTTTATTCATTCTTCAGCTTTCGACTGGATCCGAAATGCTTCTATTATGTTTAAAATTGAATTACTAAAAAAATTGTTTATACGAAGACCCCAAAATTTTGTACGGAATATATATGTCTGTATTAATAATTATAATATTTTCAAAAATTGTACTCAATTCATAAAATATTATTGTGTGCTAAAGTTTTTGAGAGTTATTTTGCTTATGTTCCATATAATATGGCCGTCACTTTATATATGAACACATATGTATATGTGAATATTTATATAATTATATGATTGTTAGTATACGGTGTCACGTAGATGCGTTGTCATACTCTGATTGATCACGAAATGGTTATTAAATATAATAAAATTAAGTATCGTAAAACTTACTAACTTATATAAAGGTTAATGTTGTTTGTTTTAAACATAGAAAAAACACGAGGTTTTTAATTAATATTCAGTGAAGAACTTAATCTGTTGCAACAGTTTTTTGTGTTGTTCTGTTCATGCACGTACGTACATAGGATCACTGTACGCATGCGTGTGGGCAACAGCCGCACGCATGTGTGAGGACAACAACCGCACGCATGCGTGTGGGCAACAGCCGCACGCACGCGTGTGGGCAACAGCCGCACGCATGCGTGTGGGCAACAACACATACGTACATACATGTGATCACGGAACGCATATGTGTGAGCAACATGTGTATTTGGCTAGTCTAATTATTGCGCTTCCTTATCGAAAATTACGGGAAAATGGCGAAAGCTTGGGCGACAAAAATTATGTCTGATTACGGATGCCCAGGCAGGAGCATCTCAGGGTCCCGAGCAGGCAGACGCAAATCTAAAAACCTGTAAAAGTATTAGCTGCTCTCATTCTTGTGTCTATAAATTGAATGTAAAATATAAGATAAAATATTGTCAAATTAGACTCCGTCGAGAGGGGAGAAAAAAATGGGCTGAAGGGGATGAATGGGATTGGGAGGTGCGGGGGAGTAGGGGGAGGAAGAGGCTTAAGGGAGGATGTGATTTTACGCAAGACAGAGAGACTGCTAAATTTCGTCGGCGCGAAATCACTAAATTCGGCGTGTGAGGAGCTCGCTGATTGGCTGCCGCGTTGTTCCACCTCGAAGGATCCAATTCGAGAGACCTGGGACGGCGGTGCTGCTATTGCAAAGTTCACAGAATTTCTTCAGATTAGATTCCAGCTACAGAACCTTTCTCCTCACACTGTAGCTACGAATTTATTCTTTCTCTGATCAGTTGTGTGTCTGTGCTTGTTTTTCTAACTCTGTATATTCCATTGTTTCAGCTTGAATTTATTTCGTTTATAGATAATCGTATTTGCACCTGTTAGAACCCTTTTAACTCGGTAAGTTCGATTTCAATAGCAATGAGCCACATTCTTTGCAATAATTTATTTCCGAGGTTTAAAAGTAACTGTCGCTGCGAGTTTATTCTCCTGAAGAAAATTTTCTCATTTTTTTCACATTCGCTCAATATTTTTATATTCGGGCATTCACAGAAAAGACCTGCAGCCAACACCCCTTTGACAAGCGGAATGCGTGTCTGTAGTTATTTCGGTGCTGGTCTGTCAAGATATCTGTCAGGAGCTCCATCAAAGTGTCTGTCAGGGCCGAGTTTTGTCATGATGTTTCTCAAGGTGTCTGTCAACAAGTTACATCGAGTCGAGGCGTCGGACAAGGCCAAGTTATGTCAAGGTATCTGTCAAGACGAAGGACTGCGAATGCGTCTATCAAAGCTAAGGACTGCCAAGAAGTCCGTCAAGACGAAGGTCTGTGGATGCATTCACCAAGGCCGACGACTGTCAGAGGAGTTGCAGCGGACGGCTTACAGACTTGGCAGGCAAGCGCCCGACAAGCGGGCCCAGACAGGCAGGCCCAGACAGGCAGGCCCAGACAGGCAGGGCCTAATGAAGCTAATCAATTACAGAGCGCGTCTCGTCTCGCCCAGACAGCCGCTGAGAGCCAGCAGCCCAGCGAGCAGGTTAGGTGTCGAGGCAACATGTGCATGATAAACATGTAACATAGGCATGGAACTCAACATAAACACGCCGAGATAAAAATGCAGGTGCAACATGAGCATGTTGAGATAAGCCTGCCATTGGCTATACGGGCAACATAAACATGCAACTCAACCGAAAGATGTTTATACAAACATCTCCATGATAAATATGCAACATAATCATGAACTCAACATAAAAATGTTTATTCAAAGATGTGCATGGCGAACATGGACATCAACATGAACTTGTTGAGATAAACATGCCCATGCAACAAGAGCGTGCAAGACTTTATGACGTCATCATGGAACACACGGTTAACCAATTCGAGAGGATGAAGCGGGAGTCGCAAAAAAAGGGTTGCCTCATTCTAATGGTGGTTGAAGTATTGATTAAATAAAGTGTTAGTTTGGTTGAAAGATAACGGCCGTTTCAGGAATTCTGTTTCAAAATTTGATTTTATCACGTTATGTTTGTTGTATTTTCGGCAAGCTTCAACACACTTGATGATTATGTGCTCTTTAGTAATCATTTTTTTTATCGACCATTTCCGCGGGTGAACCCATAATTTATGAGGAAAAAAGAAGATTTTTGTTTACTTCTTTTGCAAGATTTCAAGCTTGGTCACAACGCTTTCTAATCAAGTGCCGAAGTCAACAGAGTGTGGGACAAAGGAGTCTGCGCACGGGATAGGACAGTACGGAAGCGACTTCAGAAATTTCTCAGTAGTGATGACAGCCTCGAAGATAAAGACGGCAGAGGCCAGCAACACGGTCTTGGCAAGGGACGGTTGGGGGCAACTTTAGAGCAAGGCCACCGCAAAGGGCGACATCAAACTCGTCTCCAATCTTAATAATGAACACCGTTCACGTAATTCTTTCTTACTTGGTAATACATTATCATGCTTGGTAGTGCGATAATGAGCAAGATATTTATTTACACGATATTTAAAAAATATTTCATGGTCAGTCCTAGCGTGGTAGCATTTTTTGAGATAACATATGAGAGTGTACATATAATTATATTGTATAATGAACGTATACGATTGAACGTGGGGTTCAATAATCAGGGGAAGGTACACTATCCATAAACAACGTACGATTTGAAAATTATGCAGTTGACCATGCAGATTCTAATAAAAGCACATATTTGTATTAAGAAAGAAACGATCTTGTTTTCATTACATGTATGAAGGGTCAAGTTTAATGATGAAACTTGAGTTAATTAAGGTAAGCAAATTTATCGCTCTTCAAAGCCTTCGGCCCGCTCTTGATGAGCCCAACGTTAGCTTCCAGGCTTCGAGCCGAGAGAGCTTCGTGGGCTTTTGCCCCCTAACTTCCCGACTTGGGACACAAGTTAAACTAATCGGTGACAGCCCACACCATCACAATGACCACGTCACCGCTAGGCTTCTCTCACGGACAAGTTCTCACTTCGTCCAGCGCACGAGTTTGTGTGGCACAAAGTCTCTAGGGCACAAGAACACAAACTCTCGTCTTTGACTTCGACTTCACGGGGGAACAAAAGGAAAAGGTCAGAAGTGCATGAGACAGAAAGGAATTTAGACAAGAGGAAGGGCTGGTATGAATTAGCACAGGATATTAATTTATAAAATTTTCCATAAAGGTCTATTACGTGTCCCTGGCGTACAACACTTAGGAGGACACTGCTCTGTGTGGATATGTAAATTTAAAATCGTACATATTCAACCATTTTTCGTTCAATAACAAGGAACTCGATGGTGAACATTCCTTTCAGTGATTGGGTTAAAAAGACGTTAATATTGATTTTCTTTCATTGATTTTCTCAGAGGTGAGTCGTAGAAATAGAGGCACTACCAGCTGCCCTGTCGAACAGCAGGAAGAAGTCTCCAAGTCAGCTCGAACATCACAGTATTGGAACGTGTCAAAACTAGCGACAATGTCCCCAAGAGGCAGTAAAGCATTCTCAGTTGAGTTGGATGAGTTGAGCTCACTCGAGTTAAGTTCGATCTTTAGGTAGATAAATTTTTCGCAGTCTCATTTGAATTAGTGAATTAAATGAATTAAATAAGTGAGTGAACACTTCAAGTGAATTTATCATTTCAAAGGCTCGATATTTACAGTTGGGGGAATTTATATTATTTAGATTTTCATAGTGAGGGATAGAATTTTATCTAATAGAACGGCCTAGTTTTGGATAAAGTTTCGATTTAACAAAATTTCGTCTTTGACGTAATGTATTTAGTAAAATTTAGCGCTAGGCCTAATTTTATTTAATAATTTAACTTAATAAAATTTTATTGATTACATCAAGATAAATGTATTTCCTGAGAGACCTTTCATATTTTTCAGTCGCCTCTCGTGGGCTGAAAAAATGAAAACATGCGTAGCCAAATTAGAGCTGTATTTAACAGTCGCTTGTTTAATTCTTCGAATATTTACTTGTGGTGTACATAACATTCGTATATTTTTCTCTTGGATATTTAACTCTTGAATATTTTGCACCCGAGGCACGGAATATTAAATTCCTAAATAATAATTTAAAAAAATATTGAATGTCTGAGTATTTATCTCCAAAATATTGTATTCTTGAATAAACATCCCCAGAATATTAAACTCCTAAATATACATCTCTAGAATATTAAATTCCTGAATGTTAATCTCCAGAATATTAAATTCGTGAATATTCATCTCCGGAATATTCAATTCCAGAAATTTTAGCTCCTGAGCAGTTGGTGCCTGAATATCGAGCGTCTGAATATTCAATTCGTGAATTTTCATCTCCTGGATATTTAAATTTTTAGTTCATGTTTGCTCAGTTCCTGGATATTTAGCTAATGAATATCAGTTTAATCTGCACTTGTTAGGTCGCGTTAAGATGCAGTACACAAAAGGAGATGCATTGCATATTAGCCAGTATGGGCACCGCAATTATAAGCTATATCAACAGAGAAGGGGTGACTTTTAAAATAGAGGTTTCATATAACTATTGAGATTTACCATATAACTATTTAGAACCTGAACGTTGCATGGGTATGAGCTTGCCAAGGTTGACACTACGCAACTGCAAACACAATGACACAAGACCATCGCTTGTTTGAACGCCACTCATACCCAGACAGTAGACAAGATTTCATGAATTCACGTACAGTAACTCAGCATAATCCACTCCAAAAACCGACACATTCTTCTCGAATATGGATTGATTTGTACGTAGTAAACGCTCAGTTCACTGAAACCTCCGGTCATAAATTGCTTTACAACCGTTGTCCGGGAACGACATTTTATTTGTTCCTTGTCGCGATTGGTGGATAAAATCAAAGGGGCCAAAATTGCAATTTGCTCATCATATTTTGAGTAGTTTGACTACGATAAGCATATGACGCCTGATTTGGCCAAGGCGTGTTGCTTGGAAGAAAAATCAGAAGAAATATACTGAAAGTAGCGGTTTAATTTATTTTTACACTGTGCCATGTGCCGTAATTACATTTTATTATAAATTGCAATATAAACAGTGGGTTAACTTTAATTAAAAAATCGTCATTTATTTATAAACGAACTTGATTGACTGTAGTCCTATCACATGTACGATCGTGAATCAGGCTGCAATTTTTTATGAAACAGTTTTACATTTTAAGACAAATTTCAGAAATATTCAGTCATTCAGGTTATTCCGGCGTTTAAACGAAACCAGAAATTTGTAATAATTTTGCGGATGAGCATAGTTGTAAATAATTTGAGTTCTGTGTGATGCCTACTCGTACTCATTTGATTATTCACAACTTACTAAACTGAATTTCAATCCATTATTCAGACATTAGGACCAACCAATTTTAATTTAAATAATTTTACTTTGTGTTCCATGAATTTTATTTTGTTATTTCCCTAGGGTTAGCAAATAACCAAGAAAAATAAATTAATACTTTATTCCTCTTAATATACCACGATGCACAACATGAAGATATTTCACTTGTGTAATAATAGTGCAGAAAATTTACTGTCCCTCGCCTAACCTAACCTAACCTAACCTAACCTAACCTAACCTA
>VOMN01055843.1:0-10114 GCA_014899125.1 Orchestia grillus
GAGCTCCACACCCCCACCAGGAGCTCCACACCCCCACCAGGAGCACCACACCCCCACCAGGAGCACCACTCATTACACAGGTCTCGCGAAGTTGCTAGAATTACGAACGCGCTAAGCAGGGACTGTCGGTGCCGCGTTACTCCTGAAACTCGTAAATTTGCCAGAGAGGGAACCGAGCTCAGCTTCCGCGCGCGTGTCTGGACACGCGTGCGCGTGCCATGGTGCGCACGTACGTGCCTGGGTCTAACTTGCCTGAGGGTGGACACCTACTTGAAAAGAATTCACGTCACTCTGAAAATTTACCGGTTGGCAATCCAAAAAGTTGTTAATACACGATATTTTTTGGNCCTACTTGAAAAAAATTCACGTCACTCTGGAAATTTACCGATTGGCAATCCAAAAAGTTGTTAATACACGATATTTTCTAGCCTGAGTCAGAACACCACGGTACCTGGTGCACGAAGTGTGTCGTGTGCGTGCTAAATACGACTTCACTGGAGATTTCAGTTACTCAACAGTGCTTGTAAAACGTACGAAACAAACATGCTATGAGATCACCCGACAGTTTTCCAATATTATGGTACATATTAAAAACGAATGTCAGCTCTTTGAAATAAGTAATGGTCACGAGAATCAGGCGACAGTCACGAGAATCAGGCGACAGTCACGAGAATCGGGCGACAGTCACGAGAATCAGGCAACAGTCACGAGAATCAGGCAACAGTCACGAGAATCAGGCGACAGTCATAAATAAGACTGAGGGTATATTAGCTATGCTTGATTGCAGTTATTCCCATCCCAAAATATCTGGTTCCTTCTGTCGTTACTTGAGCATCAAGGAATGTGATTAATTTAATGTGATTAATCGAATATGATTAATTCTAAACACAATTACTCAACATCCTGCCATCTCCATTGGCAACGGGGCCATGCTAATTTAGCGAGCCTTATGGCATAGGCCTTGCGTGATGCGACAACCGGCACCGGCTCACAATGACATGCACCACACAAACTCATCATCTCATTGGGGCCTCAGCAGCACCTCTGATGTGTTCAGACTACACTTAGCTCGGTAAATTTTTCTCATGCATGACTGAAATCTTTACATGCTTGGACACCCAAAACTCTCACTTCACAGCTATACAGTGCGAGCGTGAGGATAAAGGAGTGTCTCTCTCTCTCTCTCTTTCTCTATACGTAGCGCAGAATCCAATTCGGGTTCCTCCATTGTACACGGGGTTAAACAGCAATGTATCGCGAGCGGTAGCGCTCTTGTTACCTAGTCAGGAGGTACCCAGGCTGGAAACCGTATGTGGAGGGCTTCTCTCGTGATAAGAAGAGTTCAAAACGTTGACTACTTGAAAAGGAAGTCGTTTCTTAAGAACGTTTGCTGATCGCTCAGTTTATTTGACCAAATCAAGAAGTCGCGATGGAAAAACCGTGTTGTAATTGAGATACATATTGCCATGCAATATGACTATTGACTCGAAATACTGATTGGGTCAATAATGGACTATGCCTGCGGTCTATAACAACACCACCAAGTGCCTGGTACATGCCCTGTATATTTGTACCATTTCGTAGTTACGTATTCAACACTACATACCGAAGAAGGCGGTGCACTAGTAGATCATGGGCCGAGGTGCCCAAACAACTACCGAGGTATCTCACAATATGATGTGTCTTGCCCTCATTACCCCAACCTCAACTAAAGGCGGCACACCAGTGTAGCCCGAACACCCCCCGAAATGTCTCACTTTACCGTACTTGCCGCTCTCCCTCGCGGCCTCCGCCAGGGCGACTCTGCAGGCACGAGAAGCCGTGCAGGGACGAGGCACCTGTGCGTGTCGAGTGTATCGATCGCGAGCGTGAGCGGACAGTTACCAGTCGACTGCTCACAGTCACGCCGACTGTTGCCTTAACCGACTGGACCAGTCCAGTTACCGTGACACGGGACCTGTCCAGTTGCCGTGACACGGGACCAGTCCAGTTGCCGTGACCTAATCAGTCACCCTGTTGTCACTGGTCCAGCACTAGTTCAGCAAGTTTTCAATAAGTGGAAATGACAGTCACGAAGTAGGTGAATTCACCCCCCGCTGAAACTTAAATAGGAAATTTGCCCCCAACCGAAACTTGATGGGCACATTTGTCCCTACGAGCAGCGAGAAGGCACAATGCCGTCACTGGAACTCAAGACACATGTTTACTTTCAGTGGAAGTCTTGATGTTCCTTTGTTTTCTAGGAGAGTCATAGCGGACAAGTCAACTTAATTGATTCAATAGCGACAGCCCACACATATAATATGCGAGGAGCTTTGGGTCTTATAACCTAGGGTCTACACACTGCTGTGTACTGCCATGATTTTCTCGCAATAATCCTCTTGTAACAATTGAAAGTCGACCGTCGCACTCGCGTCTGCATTCGAAACCTCGAGCATTATTGAGTGTGAGAGAAATATGACGTAGCTCTGCTGTAGAAGTTGGAATATGACAACGCCACAGCAGAAGCAATTCAGAAATATGACACAACGCCGCTGCAGAAGCAATTTTTCAGAAATATGACACAACGTCGCTGCAGAAGCAAGTCAGAAATATGACAACGCCGCTGCAGAAGCAAGTCAGAAATATGACACAACGTCGCTGCAGAAGCAAGTCAGAAATATGACACAACGCTGCAGCAGAAGCAAGTAAGAAATATGACACAACGCCGCTCCAGAAGGAAGTCAGAAATATGACACAACGCAGCAACAGGAGCCGTGCCTCACGTGCCGCGCCAGGAGGCGGACCTGCAAGGAGAAGTGGAGGACGAAGGGGAGGAGTAAAGGGAGGAAGAAGAAAAGTCGGAAGAAGACGCGGGGAAACAGAACGAAGTAGTGGAATGAGAGGAGGAAGATGATGGAGGACTATACGGAGAAGAGGAACTGAAGAAAGAAGAGAAGAAGAGAAGAATAGTAGGAACAGGAATTTGACAAACAGGAATTAGAAAAGCAGGAATTAGAAAAGCAGGAATTAAAGAAAAACAGGAAATAAAAAAAACAGGAAATAAAAAAAACAGGAATTAGAAAAACAGCAATTAGAAAAACAGCAATTAGAAAAACAGCAATTAGAAAAACAGCAATTAGAAAAACAGCAATTGGAAGAACAAGAATTAGAAGAACAGGAATTAGAAAAACAGGAGAAATAAGAGCAAGAAGAAAAGTAATAGGAACAAAAATTTGGAATTGTGAAAATTTACATTCGATAAAAAGCGTGACAATTCGCTCAGTAATCTTTGCATCGATGTCTTTTCAATCAGAATTTCGTTGCAAATCCTTGTATTTCAAATTCGTGACCGAGGAACCGTCCCCCAGCTCTCCGCATCCGCTAGTGAGATGTTAAAATACGAGACGAAAATAAATAAATCCACTTCATATTTATTGAAACCATTAAGTAAATAATGGTTCACCTCTTCCCACACCGCAGCTGGCTGCAAAAATCCTTTTCCCCTCAAGACGAGCAGCCATTCCTGGAAATGCTGCGAAGTCGCGTATTGCGATAACACATCCCTCCGAGACGCATTCAGAGAGCACTTTCCGGTGATGACATGAAAACGAACACGTGTACCATTGGAAACACTATATACATTGTTTTTCATACGGCTTGTTATCGTGCTCATCATACTCCGGCTTGTTATCGTGCTCATAATACTCCGGCTTGTTATCGTGCTCATAATACTCTGGCCTGTTATCGTGCTCATAATACTCTGGCCAGTTATCGTACTCATAAAACTCCGGCTTGGCTATGATCAGAAGAAAACTCAGAACAAACATTATAACGAAGCTATAAAATCGAATAATTTTCAGTAAAAATGAAAAACGTAGAAGCTCAACAACTCTCTCCTTTCAAAGTGTAATTAATGGTCGTAGATAGCATAACAGCATGACGAACAATGAAAATGTAAAACAAATTAGGTAAGTCTCGGAGTTGCTGGTGCTAGAGTGCGGGTGCGCAGGTCTTCTCTACAAGAGAGGAAAAAAGGGAAACAGAAGAAAGATCTGCAGTACAACACCAACACGACAACCTTTTGCGACACAGTGTCGGATTTTGCGGTGAGTAGCTAGGGCAGTGGTTGAGTAGCGTTGTTTACTTAGAGTACCCTCACCGACACGCTCGCTATAGCGTTCTCGTCCTAATGGAGCATCTCTGATGAGCGCTAAGTCCCCTAGAGTTGGTCAAAGACAACGTTCATTAACACGTTGCCTACGTATGAATGCTTCTGGTTAGGTCGTTCTGCAAAGGTCACCGAATTGTAATACGGCAACACTTTCGTGTTTGAAGTTAGCCATCCTCACATAGTTCCTGCTCATTCTCCCTGTACTCGTATTAATGATATCTAGTTATTTTAATAATTTAAACACGAAGGCTCTCAGTAAACTCGAATAAAATGGGTGTTGGCGCACAGGCAAACCACTGCCCAACACTGGTTGATTGGTGCTCCGGGGTCCAATACGCCAGGATTGTGTTAAAGCGAATCCCGAGGGGGCCGGTCCAGTGTTGCGGACGCTTAGGCAAAACGTTCGTTGAACGCAACGTCGATATTTCTAGTCACCTATTAAAAAAGACGGTCATTTAAGACGAAGAAAATATACATTTCCGGGACTGAAAACTAAATCCTTAAAACCTTTTAGTGGTAAAGTTTGTCCCACGGTTCAGGGAGCTGCAAGAAATATTACCGAGAGAAGTCAATTCAGAAGATAGATATACCGAAAGACACATCGCCATTAGGCACTTCGCGGCCCCTGGCGGTGGCGGTTTAAAGGAAGACAGTCTGTTCAACGCTGGTGGAACTGTAGTTTCATTAACTTTATTCCTAGAGTTCAATACGACTTTTTCGGTTTGTCCACTCAACCAAAGTTGACTCAGGCGATTGGCATTTCAGCGGCTTTTTCATCTGAGTTAATCGAGTATCATTTCTCGTTTGCTTATAATTAACCGCTTGTTTATTTTTCCCATGTTGAAGTTTGCAACCTTGTTTGAAGTTCAGTCGCCAAATTCGATGACATTCGATCACTAGGAAATGTTTATAGACTTCTGTTATTCCTCAACGGCCAATTCTCTTAGGGAATATTCCCTGCCATTCCTTTAAGGCCGAATTACTGAGGGAATATTCGCTGCCAGTCGTCCAAGGCCGAGTTACTGAGGAAATATTCACTGCCAGCCGAACAAGAGCAAGATGCTGAGGGAATATTCGCTGCAAGCCGAACAAGACCAAGATGCTGAGGGAATATTCGCTGCCAGCCGAACAAGACCAAGATGCTGAGGGAATATTCGCTGCCAGTCGAACAAGGCCAAGTTACTGAGGGAATATTCGCTGCCAGTCGAACAAGGCCAAGTTATTGAGGGAATATTCCCTGCCAGTCATCCAAGGCTAAGTTACTGAGGGAATATTCGCTGCCAGTCGAACAAGACCAAGTTACTGAGGGAATATTCGCTGCCAGTCGAACAAGGCCAAGTTATTGAGGGAATATTCCCTGCCAGTCATCCAAGGCTAAGTTACTGAGGGAATATTCGCTGCCAGTCGAACAAGACCAAGTTACTGAGGGAATATTCGCTGCCAGTCGAACAAGGCCAAGATGCTGAGGGAATATTCGCTGCCAGTCGAACAAGGCCAAGATGCTGAGGAAATCAACGCTGCCAACCGTCCAAGGCCAAGCTGCGGAAGGAAATTTCGGACCCCGGCCTACCAACAGACGTGCTCCGAGGCCGGACCGCCTCTCGTCACGCAGGCTGCGAGCGTCACACGAGAAGGGCAAACGTTGATCGCACTAAGAAACTTCATCGATTTTTCATCATGCAAATAGACTGGCGCAATTTAAGGTTTGAATTAGTGGAATGTTTTTGTAGAGTTTCGCTTCATTCAGTTCTCGACATCAAACTGATTTTGCATCGGCGATTGTTCTTAGATTTGTAAACTGGACGCATCAAAACCATTCATTGTAAATTTTCTGCAAACTTGCGTAGTTCCAATTTACGCACAACTGCTTTAATTGTACAACCCACCGTCTCTCGTTCCAGAAATGACCAATTCACGCGTTGAAATACACAATCGCTTTGTGATAAATAGTGAACATCATCGCACTAGCTGTTGTCGACGCAAAATTAGCGCGATGCACTGATGCAATTTGGACGCAGCACGAACCTGTCTTCAGGCTTCAGGCTTCTTCAAGCCTGTCTTCAGGCTTGAAGAAAGTTACAGAGCTTAGAGCAGGTCACGCTGCGGTCTCACGCGTCCCTCGTCCCCAGCACGTCAAGGTAGACCAACTCCTCACGTCCTGAGGTGACTATCCTAGTAGTCGTACAGAAACTTAACTTTTACATTTCCGTAACGTTACTTTATTTACAGTCTGAACCCTAAAACGGTACCTTCGTGTTTCTCATAACCCCGTAGTTCGTTTTCCATTTTTTCTGTTGAATGTAAGACTGCAAGCCGATCCGTCACGTAACTTGAGATTTAGGTTTACCATTCCAGGGTTGGAGGTAATGATATCAGCGCTTCAGCGAGTCACTCTCTAGCCCCGAGAGGAAAGGGACCGGTAACTATGGACTTAAGAGAACGGGGAATCTATACACAAAGTGTGTTCCCACGCAAGATCCCTGAGTATAGAAACAGCAGGTCAAAAAAGAACAGGAAAAAATGTACAGAATAATCATTAAAAAAGGGATGCCAATGGGAAGGAGCAGAGCGGGCACGAAAGATTGAAGCTTGGAAGGCCTAGCTACAGCTGAAGTAACCTACCAGGTCCCCTTGGGAACACCAGTCCTCATGGCATACGATAGATTAATCCAACTAGGCTAATCCTATTGCCTACGGCGTATCCTAAGCCCCCTAAAGGGGCATTCCAGGGTTAAAAACATCTTTCAACATCTGCTAGCGAATAAAACATCTTTCAACATCTGCTAGCGAATGAGACGCGAGAAATTCCAGGTTAAGTAAATCCATTCATTTATAATTTAAAAATTTAAGCGTAAATTATTATCAATCAATTAGCTTAACGATCTCTAGCCACGTCAAAAGCTATCTTGACTGAGCGAAAAGAAGGGACCATTTAGTATGGACAGTAGGGAACTTGGAATCTACGCACAAGTGTGTTCCCACATATGATTTTATGTACATAGAACAGCAAACTTAGAAGGAAGAAGAATGAAAAAAAAGAAAAGAAAAATCAGAGAAGAAGATGAAAAATGAGCGAAGCAAAGTGGGCACGAATGACAGAAGCCCCAAACGGCTATCTGTATGTGAGGTAACTTACCAATGATTCCTAGGAGCACCAATCGCCGTAGCAATGCAAACCAAACTAACCCAACTCTTTAACGTATCCTGAGCCCTTGAGGGGCTCAATCATAAAAAGGTAAGTTCACTGAAGGGAGCTAGCTCGGGGCATAAAGGGTTAAAGAATCGAGGAGATGCACTAGTGCAGGGGCCCGTTTGTTGCGTGAGGTGACCCACTTGGGTCACACGGCTGCCTGATTGATGACAATGCATGCAGGTCTCATGCGTGAGATGAAGCAATGCTAGAAAGTCGAGTCCAGGCGAAGTCATGAAAGGAGAAGACGCATTGCTCATCTAATTCTAGTGGCAAGTTTTTTGCGCGGTGCGTGCGTACATTCGTCGTTTCTTGACCGCTCGAAAAGTTAGGTTAAGTTTTAAGTTTGTCAAAGTGGCTCCAAGGGCTACATAATTTGTCATTAGAATTATACAAATTATCTGGATTATATTTTAGGCCCACTCGTGGGAATAAACGGTGTCTACTCAAACATGAGATCTGGAAATATATGGTTGAAGTTTCAAAGTATTTAATATTTCTTGTACCGCACGAAACACGAGTCGACCGAAAAACTTGGAAAAACAATATGAGCTCAAGGGAGTGATAAAAGTGAAATCTCAGTTTTGTTAGCAGTTATGGTTGCAATTTCCACAGCCTAATTTATATATTTAAAGATAGTTAATTCCAAACGCCGTGGAGAGAACAATGCGTCATGACGAAGAGCTGGTCCGGTGCCACCTGCTTCGCAGCCCTATGACAGCACGAGAGGCTCGATTTCAGGTCCTATCGAGGCCGCGGCGTTCATGTGAATCGCTTTGTAATTTTATAATGTGCACTCTGAGCATCGTTTGTAAAAGACCCTAACACATAAAAGTAATTCACCAATTTCTCATTTTTAACGCGTTTCTTGTGGTGAAGTGACCTTCACGAGCGGGACATTTTACCCCTATAAAAGAGCAGAGTCGCAGACAAAGGGTTGAGAGAATTTACAGCACCCATAAAGAAATAAACATAACATCACGTGCTTATTGATTTCCTTCGCTAGGAACTCTCGCTAAGATTGGAGTTGAATGCTCATTCTGGGTATCTATAGACGGTGTACAAAAAAGTTCATCCAGATATTTAGAGGAAAAACAACACTCCGTTAGGCAGAAGCAAACGCGTAACTTCTACTTTGAAGACCACTCTTGTCTGCAACAGCATGGTTCTGTGCTCTTTTATGGACGAAAAACAGAGCTGCTTCATCTGTCACTAAAAAAGACAGAAGGATCATTGAAAGATCAGTGATACGGTCACACATCTGACATCCATACACCTCTGCGCAGTTGCATGAAGCTCGGAGGTTAACAAAAAGACTGGACCAGCGGGCCTTCCATTAGATCTAGGTACGCTCGATAGAAGCGTGTGCGTGCTATGGCTGTGTTTGCCGTGCGAGGGCTACACGATAAGAGTCAGGCTGTTCCCGAGGTGACAGAGCAAGAAATGTGCACTTAGACCGAGCTCTTCATCGATACATCGACGGAATACGAGAGAATCTCGCTCAACTATAATGAAAGCGCTCACGCTCACTGCCGGAATGTCTCTCCTTTCTATGAGCTTGCTCACAAAAAGCGGGTGTTCACCGGAAGCAAAGACCGTGGAATTGCGACGACGTTCGGCAGGGCTGACGGAGTGCAGGAGAGTGGGGACTGGAGTAGGCTCGGTATAATTGCCTCAGATGCGGTGAGGAGGTTCTAAAGGCTAAGTGAAACAGCCGTCGTGCGTCACGGCAAGTTCAGTAAAGCACCTCAGAGCAGAATATATGGTATTTTCATGAATTATCTTCACGAATTTTGATTTCAATTGAATTAAAATGTAGCGGTTAATTGAAAGAGGCATACACAAAATTAGGGCTCATTTGCGCGACAAGTTATATAATCAATTACGTTTTGAAATTCTACAAAGAATATTTTCTAAATCTTGCTGCAGTTTAATTTAATTATTCTAACCACGCATGAGCCCCGCTCAAAATTATGGGTGTGAATAATTTCTCAGGAGCATCCATGCAGATCCAAAACTTTATTTTTAAAAACGAGATTCACTTGACAATCCTATTTCTAGTTTGAAATTGAGCATCTTACAATAAAACCTTCATCGCTCGGTAGGAGGGAAAACTCGTATGCGTGATGCGTAGTTGCACGTTAAAATTAAGCTACACAAATCCGAAATTTTTTGTCTACGGAGAACATCAAGTCGACGTTTGAGTTGGAGCAGCATGTACATACTCGCAAAGACAAGCCGACAATTTCATCGATAAATCAAACGGACACAATCAAAGATAATAGACTAAGAGAAAACTAAGAAACTAGAAACTAAGATAGCTCCCGCCTGCAGGAGCTAGAAACATGTGTAATATAAGGAATGTTCAAACAGGGAGAACGAAATTTGTAAACTATAGGTTAACATTGACGATACCAGCGATTTCTGTAAGTGTTGCAGGCTGCTCTGCGGGTTGCTAGCTTCAAGGATCGCCTGCCGAGGACCGACACTAGTGACTTGTTCCACCATATGCTAAGAAATTCTACTTGAGCGTCGCATTGGATGGGTAATGCACTTATTTGGGCGCCAGGTACATTTGTTAGGCCCCATAATGAGACTTTGAAGCAAATTGTTGGATGTTCCCCCTTGGCACAAAGCGCGAGCAACATGGGAGGGATCTGAGTGCACTCGCTCGTGGTGAAATGCTGTTTGTTGTAGAGTAGTAGACCATGCAAAAGATACATGTTGGCAAAGTAATGATTTGATTTTTACTAATGAGCAACGCCAACTAG
>VOMN01055847.1:0-10924 GCA_014899125.1 Orchestia grillus
CCCCGTGTGTCACCACCTGTCGACCCGTGTCAACCCCCGTGTGTCACCAACTTTTGGACCGCGTGTCATCTTCCTTGTCATCAAAAAAGAAACTGCACCTTGCTAACACTATTACAGTAGAGCATAATTGTCATCAATGATTTCAGAAAGAATAAAGGTTCTCCATTTACAACAGACACTCTTAAATTGTTCTATTCAATGTACAATGCATGTTCTGCCCTGAAATATTATTGTAAATTTTTTGTTATTCAATTTTACTTCACTTCTGGTATTTTTTACCTGTAACCAATCAGTCTTCCTGCAAAAACAAGTCGAGTGTGATGCTCATGCAAGAAAACTCACAGGTTCAAAGTAAATAAAATAACCCTTGGTGCAGGCTCGGCTCCAGCCGGCAGGTTCCAGTTGTTGCACCCCTCAGCTACATTCCTTCGCCTACCCTCCCTCACCCCCACTTCCCCCGTGGGGATCTTGCCCTTGAAAACCGGCTGTTAGCACTGCCTCCTATATCGGAGGCAATGCTGGTGTTGGCTGATCATGAGCGCGAAGTAAGAAGTCGTTGTCAAGGGGAGCCAACTCACGAAGGTATTGGCAAAAAGCGTTACGACACGTGGGCGAATTACCACGCGGTGATCATATAATTCGCCCCTTTGGAGGCATAGTATTGGCCATACCGGCAATAGTGTTAGCTTAGTCATAGGTATGTTTATTCTACACTATGAAAAGTGGCGTACCCTCAGCTATAGCTAAGCCTTCGGGATTTTTATCTTTAGTACCCACTTTGCTGCTTTCCGTTTTCATGCCTTCTTCGCTGATTGTTTATTATACATTCTTTCACTTCTTTCTTAACTTGCTGTTTTTATGGACAAGGAATTTTTTGCGGAAACACACCTGTACATAGATTCCACGCTTTCTAAGGTTCATACTAAATGGTCCTTTATTTTCGCTCTCTTGGGATAGCTTTTCTTTCACTTTTTCAGTCTCAATACTTGAGACATTAAATTCGGTACTGTACTCTTTGCATCAATTATCCATTTTTCTAATCCCACTGTTTACCTAACCACTTAATTTCCAATGAGTGCAAAGCCGTTACTAAAACCATTTTAACAGAGGAAGAAAATAATAACAGTTGTATTCAATGTTATTGATCTTTGGTTCTGTGAAGAAACTCGAGAGTGAATTTTATAAGAAGATGTCACTCAAGTCTTTGAGTCTGAGATGGACACTATCAGATAAGAACAATAGCAATATCCTTGTTTAAAGTCTAGACTTAAAGCAAAGAATAGCAAAAAGTTGTCGCTGGAGTACCTCTTAACCTCTTATGCTGATCACGTCAGACGGGTAGAATTCGTCCGCTGGGGCCCCGAGTTTCGATACACAAGCGTTCTTTCGACAAACTTGTTTGAGTTGCACAGCAGCAGGTGTGCACGTGAAGTTCGTTCACCAACGAGAGCTTTACGCTGTGGCAGACCACAAGAGAAGATTGCAGGGAAAAGTAATGAGATTACCCGACCAGGCTGCAGGGACGAAAGCTCGAGGCATTGGCGGGATAGATATTGGGAGATAGGCATTACAGAAATAGGGATTGGAGGGTTAAGATTGAATCGATAGGGGCTGGAGGGATAGGAACTGGGAGATAAGATATTGAAAGGATAAAAATTGGAGAGATAGAGATTGGATAGGTAGGAATTGGAAGAACAGGGATTGAAGAGTTAGGGAATGGCGGGATAGTGATTAGAAAGCTTAGGAAAGAAAGTTAGGGATTGGAGAGGTTAGTATTAAAAGGACAGCCATTGGAGGGACAGTAATGGAAGGCTAGAGACTAGATCATTAAAAATTAGAGGATGAGAAATTGAAAGGTTAGGAATGGGAGAGATAGGAATAGGAGAGGCAGAAATTGGGGAGATAAGATTTGGAGAGACAGGGATTGGAGAGATAGGAATTAGAGCAATAGGAGTTGGAGGGGTAGGAATTGGGGGAATAGTGGGTAAAGGGAAAGGGATTGGAAGGTTGGGAATTGGACAGATAGAGATTCGAGAAATAGGAATGACAGGGATAGGGATTAAAGGGATAGAAATTGGAGGAATGGGAATTGGAGGAACGGAAGTTGGAGAGATATGGAGTGGGAAGGATAGGAATTGAAGAGAAAAAATAGCAGGGGTAGGATTAGTAAGGAATTGGAGACATAGGGATTTGGGAGATAGGGATTTGGAAGAATGGGAGTTTAGGGATAGGAATTCGATAAATTAGGATTGGCGGGATGAGGAATGGAGAGATAAGGATTATAGGGATAGGAAATGGAGAGATAGGGATTGGAGGGTTAGGGATTGCTGGGATAGGAATTAGAAAAATAGGAATTGGAGGGTTAGAGATCAGAGGGATAGAAATTAGAGGAATAGGGATAGATGGATTGAGAATTGAAGAGTTAGGAATTAGAGGGATAGGGATTCGAGGGTTAAGAATTGGAGGGATAGATATTAGAGAGACACACTCCGATGATTTTTTGCTTTTCCAGCTATTTTAAGAGAAAAACGTTTACGAGGGCTTATTTGAAACACGTGTCATCTAAATCTCTGTGAAAAAAACTGGTCGGTTAAAATGAATATTCTTTTTGAATATTTTGATAAATTATTTTTCCGCTGTCGCCCAATGCGCACTCGGTAAATTTTACCCAATGAGCTTTGCTTCTGAAGTGACCAATAGGGACCAAGATGTTAGAGTGGGCGGGAACTGCTCAGTATTTAAGCCCAACGACTCAATGCAGGCAACCACAGGCCGATCTCTAACCATCAGGTGAGTGTCGGGCTGGGGTGTCGGGATCGATTTGCCACGGAAATGTACTCGTGAGGCTGCGTAAAACGTGTCGCTTCTTAAGTGAATGGAAACAGAAGCTGGGTAATTAAAAACAGTTTTAATCACGCGGGTTTTGCAGCTTTTGCCTGCCAAAATTTCACTATTACTCGTACAGTTACGTTATTCGACACATGTATAAGTTTATGTGCAATATACGTACACAAAAAGATTTCACTGATTACCGCAGCTAAAGCCTATGTTCCATGCTAAATTCCTGCTTAAATAAAAATTCGGTCAGGTACGAATCTTTTTTGACTATTTTGACGGACTGTTAAGTATACTTGTTTCCCAGGATGAAAGGAAGCTGTGTTGTCCTTTTCGCCGTGCTGGGCTTTGCGGCAGCCCAAGTGCAGCTCAACCTCGAGTTCGAGTACCTCAACAAGTACGGCAACATCAAGGTTGGTTTAGTTATGAACCTGTTTTCGAGCTCATGGTTGCTTTCTAATAAAGTCGTTCTAAGGGGTAGAATTTGTGAATCATGTCGAATTCTACACGACAATTGAAGTTCAATGCTTCTTTGTTTTGAACTCATTGGTACGGGCGAGTCGTCCTCCAGTTTTAGGAGCCAGCTTGATTCTTGAGCAAGTAGAAGATTGTAAATGTAGTATTGCTCTCATACTGTAATATTCCTAATGATTATGAAGTATATTATTCATCGTGGCGAACTAGATTTTTTAGTTCAGCGTAGCTTCGATACTTCAGAAAGGCAATAATCATTTCTCAAACTTACATAGTATTTGTGGCATAATAATGTTAAGCGCGGGTGCGAATACCATGATTTTATAATTCCTATATCTCATTACATAAGTTAAATGATTTAATTTACTTCTTATTCCACTCTTCAGAGTTAAACTTAAAGTCATGATCACATGACAGTCGAATGAATCTATATTAATCTACGTTTCACGTGCACGGTCTATTTCTAGAATCTTCTAGTGTACTACAATTTACTCTTCGGTTTAGCTGAGAGCATTATGTATACTACTCGCTACTTGCATGTGCTGAGAACAGCATGTGTAATACTCGCTACATGCAGGTGCTGAGAACAGCATGTGTACTACTCGCTACTTGCAGGTGCTGAGAGCAACATGCGTAATACTCGCTACTTGCAGGTGCGCCAGGCATGCTTCGGAGTGGAGGCCACCATGGCGTACCACGCAGAGGTGGACCGCGCAGTCTCCACTTGCTTCGCTAAATTCCGTGCCCCGCAAATTTCAAGCCCTAACGGTCCTCAGGTAGCCTCAAGTTTTCGATAACGGTTTAAGAGTCCGTACGTACTCAATCACAAAAATGTTGAACAGTATTACAGTTACGGTGGTCATAACGCAATCATTCTACTACTCCACCATTTATGTTTTCTACATTACAAATCATGTAAAATTATTTCGTTGAAATATTCGTTCCTTAAAGACACTTGTCACGTACTTTCGGTGTATGGTGTCCAATCAATATACCAAGACTACTGCAAGCGAATCAAATTTATAGTGGACAGAATTTTTTCGCGGAAGTTCTAACAGACTCATTAAGACATAACTCAACATAATCTGCATCATCCTTGGCCTTTCGAAAAAATATTCAATCAACAACAAATTATTGAGGCAAATTGCAGATCAATTACATATTTTAACTTGGTTTTCGTGGTACTCATTGCACCAAACTTTGTTATTTCAATGTACTGCAATTAAATCGCTTCTCGTAGGTGTTAACTTTTCCAATCATTAGTACACCGCATCGCATAGGAGTACAAAACTTTAAATACATTGTGTCACATTGGAGTTGATTCCTGGTTATTTATGTGTTTAGTGCTAAGAAATAAGACGCAAATTTCGATGCGAGTGAGTTGATTGACTTCTAAGACGAGGATTTATGAAACGTTGCAACTAAACGTTTTTGCACCCTGGTTCTCGTGTTAGTGAATAGATTTACGACCCTGCTACTTTACGAACTGAAAGGGGTACTTTACCTTTGTGCTCATGTAGACTAAAGTTTCCTGGATCTTCTGTAACTACACGTCACAAACCTTACATAAATTCTCACTCATGTTTCTTATCTATGTTAACGATTCTAAAAAAAGTTTTGTGATCAATTTGACCTTTAATTTTCTATCATTTCCCTATGAAAAAATTAACTTTTCATGTTCCTAACCTGGTTTGAAGTGTTAAAATAAACGGTACATATTGGAAAAGGGATGGAGATCTAAATAGGTGTTGGTAAAATTATTCTAAGCTTAGAACTTGTAATTGCCATATTCTTTTATCATTTGCATTATGAAATACGATCTGAATTTTCATTTTTTGGGGAGATATTTTAGTCCTAGCAAGAATAGCTTAAAGTCATGCAGCTTCCTCTGTGTCGCCTAATTATCTTGCATACTAGCGATTGTATTTGCTGAAACAGATGATATTGTACTTTAATATTTGATATTATACGTTAACATGAAATAGTCAAAAATATCAAGAGCGTTGTAAAATTAATTCGTTTATTTTGCAGGTTCTATTCTCCCTCTTCCGTAAGGTAAGCGTTGAATTTAGCTAATTAATTAGATATCTTAAAACAAGCCAATATTCGGTTGAGATAACTTGAAAAATGGCTTACTGCCCAATTAAATGTTAAAATTCTTGTCGCACCTGTGGCTGGTATTGAATGATGAATTTTAATTTATTTAATTTAATTTTATTAAATTATGAATTTAATTTGAGCTCGCTTAACTTGAGGACAATTAGATCAAAGACTGCAAACCGCTTACCGGGCGGTTCAGTCATGTGCACAAGTCCTCGTTTAGAACATCTTTGGTACCATGAGCTAAGGAACAAACTACTGAAAAACAAGAGTTAGAAATGAGCACCATTGAATAAATTTATTCGAATTAATAAATAGATGTACTCTTATGTAAGTTCTTCAAATGTATGTACAACTAAATTGATGCTCATCGTATTTGGATTGATTTCGTACTATTGGGAACTTGCAAAAAGTGTACACAGTTCGTAAGCCGTTTGCCTTTTGTTTGTTTTTTACGTTGTTAGGGCATATATACGAGTATACTAATTTTTCATTGTAAAAAATGAGGGTGCCACTTTGAATATTGTTCTCCTGTAAATCTGTACAGGTAATCAAAACTATCCTGTTGAATTATCATTCAACAGAAACGGTCTCCTCGCTACCCAGCATCTCGTGTAAAATACCTCGCCGATGAAATACAAGTAGAGGTCGATTACTTCAGATGCGTGATGCAAGAGATGGGCATTGTGAGTATCATACGACTTCGGCGCTATATAAAAAACTGGTGATGTCCTAGTGTTCAAAATAATTTCCCGGTTAGTTTTACTTTAGTGTAGAAGTTATATATTAGCACACGCCCTATTTCGCTTTAGTTTTTACCAGGAAATGATAGTACGTTTCAATAAGTTTGCAATGTTAAATGAGCTGCTTGCAATGTTTAGTGTTTGACAAACTGATAAAAATGTAACAAGTCCCAATAGACCCTATCGATAGATTATTCATTTGGAGTATTAAGTATGTTTATTACTACAAAAAATATCTTTTTTTTAACATTAATAATAACTTATGAGGGAATAATTAGCATGAAATTTACGGTCCATGCTATGATATATTGTATTTTTCTCAACAAACGCTAATAATTTGTAAGACATTCTAATTTTTCATTTCTTTATCTCATATTAGGACTCATCTTGTAGAGAAATCATCATTTTGCCCATCATTTCCTGTTCTGATTTTTTGAATGGTTTTCATCAGACGGACGCCGAGGGTAACCTCCAAGCTGACGTCATCGCGGCGAGGATCAAGGCTGCAGGTCTGGCCAAGGAGCTAGAGGACGACATGGTCCACGCCACGACCGAGTGCCGCAAATATGCCGTCAGTTCATTGCATTTCATCCTCGATGAATGAATAAAGAGGCTCATTTTTCAAAATCCATCAAAAACTATAGCTGTTATGTTCGACACTTGAAAAATTCTTTTCTGTGTTGGGTCTCGTACACCCATTACAGTTTACATACGATAACTCAACATTAATGAGTGTTTTGGATGGTTTGAATCAGAAATGAAGTACCTCAAATGAGTGCATATTCTATTCATTTTCTTGGTATGTAAGTAATTCACTGGTTTCTAAGGTGAACTTCTATGTTGCAGCTTTGTGTTCCCTCCGGCTCAGAGTCGTACCCCCTGCCTAACGACGTGGTAACAGCGAAGCACTACCTCTATTGCGAGAACGAACTGCGGTCCCTGGCCTGCCTCAAGCATGATGCTAGGTCAGTGGCACTGTCTTTCGGGATAACTGTACCTCTTCAAACCATGTAAAAGATATAGAAACACTTTGAATTATGAAATTATAGCGACATCTTTTCATCTTGAAGAAAATTTCCCAGCGCAATTTTGCTTATTATTCGTTCGATTTTTCTCGATGATCGAAATCGGGGTTTCAAAACATGTAACTCAGACACATGGTTGTAGCTTTTAAATATTTATTATTCCGCCCATGAAACAATTTCAAAACATCTCACTTACGATTGCGCTTGTATAGAGCTCACCCATTAAACATGACAAATTAAAACTATGGAATGTTTTCGTTGAAGCATTTATATTTCTGATGAAAAACGTTTCGGTTGTTGGTACAATTTTGCCTTAAGGTTTGCTTTAAAAATTGTGCGATGATATTTATATGTCAATATGTTCGTAACGAGGATTTCTTTGGTTGATGAGTTCCTACTCTTGGATTACCAATGCATTTCTCACATATCAGATGGTTGGTTGACGACTTCGACCTTCGCGGCACGGACCACAGACTAGACTTCCTGCCCTCCGACCAAGACCGCGTTGCCGCCCTCCTCTTCGCCAACAACTTCGTCGGTCCCGACGACTTCGGTCTTTATGAATAAACAGCTCACATGTGCTTCCCGGAGAACTGCGAAAAAACTAGGAGAATGGAATTCGGTCAAAAAATTTCATTAATATCATGAAGAGTGCCGAAATTGTTTTGAGTATTTTTTAAAGTTTACTTAAATAAACTATGACGGATTTCGATATATTCTTTTGATTTACTTTTCTATGTTGTAATTTAAAAGAGTTTGTGCTTCAAATGCATAAAATTCAATTTCTAAGCATTCTATCTTAAGAAGATTAGAAATCTATGAAACAGTAAAATGATTTTCAGTTCAATTCTATTTAATTATGCCTCTGAAATTTCATTATTTTTGCATTACACGAAGTTAGAAACGTTAGTCCACAAAGTACACAACTTAGAGTTTAAGCGGCGGTAAATGAAACTGTTATTGAGCTAATTTATGAGGTTAGTTGGATTGCATGATAGCTTCAATTAACCTGTCAACGGTCATCGCCCAGGTGGCTTGCGGTGCATTCACACGGTATGTGTACTCGACAGCGACTGTGTGAATGCAACAACCACGGCGTCCGCAAATGTTGGCGTGACCGTTGGCAGGTTAAGCAACAAACGCACGTGCAAATCTTATGGATCAGTCCCTGCTATTATTATAAGTAATCAATTTATATAAATACCGTACCGAGGGATGGTAAAAATCTTAAGTTTGAGGAAAAATACACTAAACCTGCACTTCTAAAAACCTGTATTTGGAGCGACATATACCAGAAAATTATTTCAATTATGAATTATTTTCTTCTTAAAGCTCTTGGATTTAAAAAAAAGTTACAGAAGTCAAATACAGGCTACGAGCTCTAAATTTCGAAAACATTTGAATGTTGGGAAATTTATCTTTTGAGACTCACTGTAGGCCTATTAGTTTTTATTGAAATTACGTTTGATTCCAACACAAGTTCAAGGTTGGAAGTTAAACTATTCCTAACAGAATCACATAGAGTATAAGTTCGCCAGTTCGAGAGATCAACTCTATCTTATCAGACAATAGTTTCTCGCTTCATTTTTTTTATCACATTAATAATTGCATCTCTTCCTTCATAACAATTTTCTACCCTAAGTCCAAAAAGTTATTATACAAGAGTAAACACCTTTATCTTCCCAGCACCTTAGCATTATGAAATGTTGGTTTGAGGTGAGGAGTCGCTCTTTTTAAACTAAGGAGCACCCTTATGCCGGTTTTGAGAATCGATGAATATTTTACTAATGAGAAAGAAAAACGACTAACTTCGTAGATTTTCTGAAGTCAGTGCTGCCTTTAAAATCGTTCACTTTAATTTCTTTCGCTACAACATCACCTACATCAATTTCAGACCAGAAATAGATACGTCTTGTAGACTGATTCACTGATTGTTTAGCAATAAGGTTAGTCAGGGTAATTACATCCTAGCGAAAGCTGACAAAATATTATCTAGAATTTCACTATAGACAGCTATCATTGCAGTACAACTCATTACAACTTACCTTTACTGTTTATTTGAGTGTTGGGTGAGCTAGGGAGTTCGTGGGAATGCGTAACCGGGTTGCTTCGGATCGAATAAGCTCGGTTCACCTATGACAATTCACCGAGCCTGGAACAACAAGATCCGCAACTTCGAAGCATTTTCCTAGGTAATTGGTATTGAGAAGCTGTTTTCAAAAACCACACTTGTCTACGAAAATTTTCCAATTTCACCCGGAGCAAGTTATTAAAAACTGCAACTCACTTGTTTCTATGCCAAGGTAGTTCCAGAAACGAGAAATGCAATGCGGAGATGAGGCAGACCTACAGCTCCGGCGGCCGGGTGCTGGAGTCTATTGAACATGGCTGAGATGTTAGTTCAAATTATATTCATTCTGTGTATTGAACATCACAGGACACTCATTTTTATTGGATTTGAAGGGGGTGTTACCGTTTATTCAATAATCTGTAAATTAAACTTCCGAATGGTACTTTGCGGTATAGCGGAACGTGTTTTCATAATTCTCCTCATTATGAGTCATTTTTACAATCCCCTTAAATCAAAAATGTCGTATCCGCCCAGCCACTAAGACTTTATATTACGTTTGCAAATTTTAGCTTGTTTTTTTTTTATCGGAGATAGCCTACAACAACAACAGCGAATGGTTAAGGATTATGAGGAGATCAACAATTAGAGTAAAAATGTATATCTCAATGAAACAATTGAAACAATTGGAAATAATTGGAACATTTTTTACCACAAGAGTGTTACACAATTCACACTGTATGTCAGTAAATTAATTCAGAGTATATTACAGAATCAATTGTTTCCGTGGATGTCTTAGTTCTTTTTCGCTCATAATTGGCAGCATCTACGTTCACTCTGCAAGGCCTAATTTAAATGAATATAAGACAGTCCCTCTCGAACTCAATACACTCTCAGACCTGGACGACTTCCTCCAGCACCACATCAACCCAATTAAAATTCAAAGACGTATCGTCGGGGGATTGAGGAAGACACGGTCGATTAGAGACGAATTAAAAGCAAATCGGTAATATCGGCTTTAAAACACTTTCGTCTCGCTTATATTTGCGCACGGCCGAACAAGGACGTAACATTCGAAGCTGGCCGTCCGTCGATTGAGGCCGAAAATCTATCGATTTTTTGTGGCCGTAATATCAGAGGACGGCCAGCCGTGATTTAAGGCCTTATGATCATCGGTGAATCTTTACCGTGCAATAGACGGGCACCTTCCATTGAACTTGACTTCATGATTGCTCTACACGAAGCTGATCGAGTTTTTAAAACAATATCCCCTTCCCCACTGTTATGACGCTCAGTACGTTCATGGTTCGAAGGAAGGACCATGCCTTATGTGGGTAAAAATCCACCAGATAAATATCAGTGATAATAACTTAAAAGGATGAAAAATGCGATTATTATAGTTAACTTTTATAAATGCAGATAGAACATCTGCACAATATTAAGGGTAAATGAAGACTAGCAAAAAACATTGACTCTAGTCGTACACATAGTCCGAGTACGTTTCCGATTAAGGAGGAGGCGTGTCTGAATGTAATACATACCAAAAAAAAACAGAAGCTATAATAAATAATGCGCGATAAATAATAGAACAAAGAATTTCTCGTATCGGTAATATAACAGCGCATGTGTCTAACATGATGCTTTCCAGCGACAGCAACACACAATACAAGAGGCAAGAG